>WOGP01004650.1:0-13811 GCA_015342065.1 Leptinotarsa undecemlineata
TGTCCGCGGTTTGCCCTTTTTTGGAGTGTTGTGTCCACGAAATGTTTCATTTTTGATTTTTATCATGCACACTCGATAAAATCGTTAAATCTTTAATTGTATATATATATATATATATACATAATATATAATTAGATGGTATCCTTGAGGCTGCAGTGAAGGTCAAGGATGAAAACTCTTTGTTAGTTTATCAAGCTTTCCGAAATGTTTATTTCCTTCTTCAGGACAACTGAAAATATTATCGTAAAAATATATGTATAAAACGTTACATATATAACTTACTCAACATGAGATTAATATTAAAAATTAGCAGCTAATCGAACGAAAAATAATTTGAACTTTAATTTTGACATGAATCACTAAATGACAATTATTCGTTGATAACATAAAAATAATAATTTGTTTCACAATCAGTCAGTTACATACTGTATGAATCAGCATTACTATTTCTTGTTCGAATATCATTATCTAATTTAAATAAATTAGTATAAATTTGACTGAGATTATTCAAGTCAGCTTTTTTATTCATTATTTTAATTCTTTATTTATATGTATCATTTCTAAAAAATTTAAATAAATACTTATTTATTTAAGTTAGATAATGATATTCGAAGTAGAAATAGTAATGCTGATTCATCCAGTATATAACTGACTGATTGTGAAACAAACTATTATTTTTATGTTATCAACAAATAAGACCTAGAATGAAACATGACCACATAGGCAGCTATAGCTACCTGCGCGACATCCGGGTCCAGGATATAAATACAAATAGAGATTTTATCGAGTCTGTATGATACCAATCAAAATTGAAACAATTTGTAAATATTCGGTGCAGCCAAGTGTAAAGGTAGGTAACACTTGTTTGCCGAAAGCAGGAAACAAGACATACGGGAAGGAAGTACTAATTTTTCTATTCTTTTTTTCAAACAAAGTATCAAATTGATTTTACCTACCTAATTTTTTGTGAAAAGAATAGTAATTCATATATCTTCCTGAATTAGTAGGTATGATATGCCAATAATTGATCAAGGAATTATCAGTTTTACGGACAACTCTTGAATCAAGAAAAGGAAGGGTCTGATTACTTTTATTTCAATAGTGAATTGCAATTTTCCGTCATATCTATTGACAACATTGAGAATTTCATGAGATTTGTCTCAAGGCGTTGCACAAATGATATCCCTAACGTATTTCTTCAGAAAAGGAATTGATATCATTCCATCTTTCGATACCTTAAACTTTTCTTCAGAAGATTCATAGGTATATTGCTAAAAAGTGAAATCACATCAAGGCTCATCAGAATATAACCTCATGGGAATGATTTTTCATTTATAAAATTGGAAAAATCTAAAGAATTTTCAATATAGAATTCAATTTCATAATTATAAGCATCAGTAAGAATTTAAGTGAATTTTAGTATTAGAAATCACACGTTAAAAGGTAAGACTTCGGTAATTCTTAGCTCGCACAAGTTTCGACTTCTGAGGGTTGTCGTTTGTAGGGGTGCGACCGCTAGTTGAAGGAAAAACATATATTAAACAGATGAACAGATTTGGGCAATTTTACTATTTGGAGCATCAATGGAAGAAATAATGAGTCTCAATTTCATATCAGGTTTATATATTTTATGGAGTCCGTGATATTTGGGTGGTATATAATTATAAATCATATACATTTTTGCTTTATTGTTGTAACAGTATTGTTGCTGTATTGTTGAAACAGGATCTCTATTAAGTTTAACATAGGAATCACTATCGTTAATAATCTCAAGAGATTTCTGAATACAATCAGATTTTTTCATAATCACTATCACATTGCCTTCATCTGATCTTATAAGTATCAATTCTGGATGATTTTTCAATTTTTTTTTGGAAAGAAAGTTTTTGGCTTTCTACTACTCCATCTTGTTACAAAAAAAGGGGCGAGGTGATCTTCCATAGAAAGGAAGGAATTAATCAATTTGAAA
Organism: Leptinotarsa undecemlineata; assembly: GCA_015342065.1. Taxonomy (NCBI): domain Eukaryota; kingdom Metazoa; phylum Arthropoda; class Insecta; order Coleoptera; family Chrysomelidae; genus Leptinotarsa; species Leptinotarsa undecemlineata. Next base: position 1,970 of record WOGP01004650.1, read on the forward strand.
ATAAGTAACTCTATACATGGATGTGTAGATCATGCAAAGAAGTAACTTTCAGACACAAACTGAAAGAAAGTCCTCCTGAAACAGCTACTTTCATATGAACATTGAATTACATGAAAGTAAAAAATTCTTTCGAAACAAATACTTCTAAATGAACAACACTGAATTATGAACACTGAACAATGAATCATACAGAAGATACTTTTCTCTACTCAGTTTGTGTTTCAAACATTTGTTGTGGAATAAAAATCAGATATCATTCAAATGAGTTCTATTTTAAATGAATGGTAACAAATTTCACTTACATGGAACACTGTCATCCTCACTGGCCCCTAGGCTCTTCAGTACCAAATTGGATAACATTGAAAATACACACGATTCATTCATGAATTACGATTTTTTATGTCACGGAATAAGCTTGATCTGCTTACGTCTGCTTTCTTTGAAAGATTCCCTTTTCTTTTTGTATCGAGATGGAGTAGTAGAAAGCCAAAAACTTTCTTAATTTTTTTTTGTTGTTGCTTGTATGTTATTTCTTTCATCAGTTCGGTATTCCATTGTCTAACATAATATAAATTGATTTAAAATCCCTAAAAGAATCTATAAAAAACTGAAAAAACACAATTTTATCAAACAAAAAACTGGAAATTACAAAGAAATAACATACAAGCATCAATCAAACAGAAAATTTAAAAAATTGAAATATTAATACGAACTGAAATTTTTTTTTTTAATTTAAAGTTTATTGATCATTCGATTTGTTTCTCACGAACGTTGAAGGATATTTCAAAAACCCGCGAAAAATGTGTTGTATTCAATATGAACAGTCCCTTTCAATAAATTATTCCTAATGAACCCCAAATGAATATTTCATAACATTCTCTGTTTCTCAACGACAATAGTTCCTTTTAAACGGTATGAATGAATGTTCAGGAATGTATCTTTGAAGGTAGTTGACAATGTTTCGTGGTGCATTTCATTAGTTCGAACTGTCATTGTCTAATATGATATAAATTGATTTGAAATATCGAAAGAATCTGTAAAAAATTTCAAAAGAGATTAGCTGAAAAATAACAATTATATAAAAAACAACTGAAATTACAATGAAATGAAAAACAAACAACAACCAAAAAATAAGAAAAAATAAGTATTAACACGAGATGAAAAATTAAAAAAATTATTAACAAGAAATGAATCAAAAGATTCCAAACCAAGTTACTTCATGACGTTTCGATTGTTAGTATCCACAATCGTCTTCCGGTGATAACTGGACTTATTCCTCCGAGATCTGACTATTTATAGGTCATTAGAGTGCTTTCACCTATTCCCTCTTTCCTCTCTCCGCTTCATCGGTTTTAGCGAAAGCTAAAATAAGAGCACGTTTGGACTCATCAACATAACATCAACTGGGCCCAATCATCCACAAGGAAGAACACTGGTTCAGGAGAAAATTCAAAGAAGCCAACAACGCATTTAGCCAAGTTAGCGTAGAGATACGCAACATATAGAAATATCTATTGAAGCGGAACACGACCAACTCCCGCCAAACGGTTAGCTTTCGCTAAAACCGATGAAGCGGAGAGAGGAAATAGTGAATAGGTGAAAGCACTCGAATGACCTATAAATAGTCAGGTCTCGAAGGAATAAGTCCATTTATCACCCGAAGATGATTGTGGATACTAATAATCGAAACGTCGTTCATCTCGTGTTATAGTAAATTTTTGTTTATTTTTTGGTTGATGTTTATGTTTCATTTCATGTTTATACGATTGTTATTATTCAGCTAATCTCTTTATTAATTTTTTACAGAGTCTTTCCGGTATTTCAAATCAATTTATATCATATTAGTCAATGGAAGTCCAAACTAATGAAAATTCAGGAATGTAATTTCACTTGCTCATAAAAATTCACATAACTCGGCAGACATAATCTACTGCTCAATCAAGTACCATTGTTATTTCTCCTGGTAATGTACTTTGAGCCACCGGAACCTTATCAAACGCTGTGAAAAATTTATAGCGTTCGCGTTTACGGTTTCCGCAAAGCGTCACTCTTATATTTTATAGTCCCGACTGGCATTAAGCGTAAAACGGCTTCAATAAGAATTGTTTAGCCTTTAATAATCCTTTACTTTAAAGACTGACGCTGCGACAAAAGCCGTATTTACATGAGAAAGATGGGAAAATTAGCCGCTATAAGTAAGCTGTATTTAACATGCCATTTCGAATAAAAAGTGTCTTCTCGTGACGAACCATTGTTGCAAAGTAGACAGTTTTCTTCTTTGAATGGATTGTGGTAGTGGGTGGTGTGTCGAAGGGTCGTGGAAATCATTTATTTTTCAGTTCAGTTCATCAACCATATTTACGATATCCAATTAATCTCAGTTGCTTCGAGGTAAATGTCAGTAAATGTAAAACAGATTGAAAATTCATGAGAAGAAAAGTCCATCTAATGTTCTTTGGTACAGTGCATCGTAGTCCAGTTTTCCAACCTTTTAGATGCTTATATAAGCTGCGTATTTCCACACAAGCCTGACAGAACCCGGCGTTGATCCCTCTTCCCGATTTACTGGTTTCCTTCAAAGTTTCAGTGGTCTCTTGGTTTCACTGGTATACAACTTGTAGCATTCTCATGATATCTAGTAAATGTTTTCCTTCGAACTATTATTGCGTTTATTGGCTTGTTCATGGTTAAGATGGGAGAGTTCTGTGACACTAGCTTGACTGAATGCGGCGTTGATCCCTTTCCCCTATTTACCGGTTTCCTTCAAAGTTTCAGTTGCCTCTTGGGTTCACTGGTATAAAACTTTTAGCGTTCTCGTGGTATCTAGTAAACGCACTTTTTCCGAACTATTGTCACATTTGCTGGCTTGCCGATTTACTGGTTTTCTTCAAAGTTTCAATTGTCTCTTGGTTTCACTGGTATACAACTTTTAGCAGTCTTATGGTATCTGGTAAAAGCATTTATACTGGCTTGTTTTTCATTAAGATGAGAGAGTCATTCGACATGAGTTAGGAATAGCATTATTTCAGTGGGCGCCCTTGTTTTCTTCTGGCCAATATCTGTTTTACCAATTTTCGAAGCAACTATTTTGTTATAGACATAACTGGACTTTCGTTTTGCTTACATGGACTAAATATAAGTTCGAATGAAGTCGTAACGAGGCAAATATTGTCCAATGTTAGTTGATGTCTGTATACAATACAAGTATTTGTGAAAGTTATGGAATGTTTAAATTTTGTGTGAGCGTATTAACAACCGATCAAGTTCTGAGTCTCCATACTTCCTTACTACGAACTTCTCCTCATCGTATTTCATTCAGACTCGGAATTTTTTATGGGTGTTTCCAATGTTTTAAACTATGGACCATGTATATGTTGGATACAAATGATAAAAGTGATAATTCCCTTGGCAGACACCCGTTTCAAATGAAAAATTCATCCCTCTGTTGCAAGAAGCACTGCCAGATACATCATTGTATTATTGGTAGATTCGTTTCAGATGCTTGTAATTCTCTATATAATTACTGCTTTGACAGAAACTTTTTTTCAGAGATAAAGCTGTTTTTTTATAGTTTGACTGATTGTAAGAAGAAATTTGGGCAAGATGTGGGTGGCTGAAACTCATGATATAAGTTATTCACATCAAGATCGTTTGGCGAAGAAAATGTAAATTTCAATTCAAGAATGATTCAGCCTAGATCTCAGGGCAGAAAACCTCAAATTGGGTTGTTGAAGATATTGACGTATCTGTAATAATAGGTTTTGAAAATAAAAGTGAGTCACTTGAAAAAGAGTCGTATTAATACGCTTCGATAAAACAGTAACTGGTAAATAGTATTGAAAACAAATTTCGCTATTTGGCACTTTTACAGATATATGGCTACGAACAATTAAAGCTCTCATCATCATGAAAATGAATCGATATGAGAGTACACTTACAAATATACTTTACCGATTTTTTTCATGAACATGATTCATAATCCACTTTGGACAATGGTGCATTTGTCCATCACTGTCGCTACGATCTTGCTCTGAGCAATGCTGCCGCTCTTTCTTTGTCAAACTTTTTTATTATAAAACATTTAAAATTTTTCATCAATGTGCCTCCTGCTCGGAGGACCTTTTGATTTTTCCCACATATCTTTTGTATAATTGATGCAATCCTATTTCCACGTGAACATCCGGCGTGAATGGGGTTAGGTGTTCTGTTAATCCATTTTAGCACTTCCACGTAGACATCCGGTCCACCTCGGCCTTCAAACGGCGTGAACGAGAGGGCTATATGTCTTTAAACACTTATAAGACTTTTCACAAAATATTTATTTGAACGGTGGCACGTTCTTTGACGGTGGACAGTTACAGCACAAACTGAGTTCCATCTCCAACAATGGCATTCGGTACCTTCTTTATGAACAGTCGTTATCGGCACGTCCGTCTTTCACCAGATCAGAAACGAAACTGTATCACAAGGTTGTTGTATCACAAAGGTTACTCAATTATGGTTACCAGACTTTAAAAATGGAATAGACAATTTTTTGTCGAACAACAGTACTTCTTGAATATCTTTATGGAATCTATCATCCTTCATTGTCGTTGATCACTGTTCAAAAATCTTTATAGGTCACAGTGCAGACACGCTGAAAAGCCATACGAACTATTGAAACTCACTGATTCAATCTACGTTACATTGAAGTTACCTCAGCAGTGTTTTCGTAGTCACTCCAATTATAAATGTTGGAGGAGCAGACGCTATTGTTCGGTTCGGAGGTAAAACGTCTCATGGACGTTAAGACGTTACTAATTGACCATCAATTTCAGTTGAACTCGCATGCCCGCATAACAGGGTAATCGTTAAACTTGTTACAAGTACTGAAGTTTGAATGATTCCAGTATAAGTTGGGTTAGATTCGCAATGACATGAGGACAGTAGCGTAACATCCATTTGGGTAACTACAATGTTTTTCAGCAAAAATAATGCAATTAAACTACTAGCAGAATATTTTTTCCAAATTCACAATTTCTAGGTGAATTTAAATATATAGCAATAATAATTAATCATATTAAAGAAAGGCAACTTGAGATAAATTTTAAGTACACGCAGTTCATGGAAACTAATCAGGAACACCATTTTACAGTATAGTTGAAAAGGATGGCGACCGTTGAATATGATTTCGATTATCAAGTTGGCGGGAACGTTTTGAAACATTATTTCTCCATCTTCAAAACTCTGAAGTATAAGAACAAAACGTGCATATTAAAATGGTATTCTAGAATGGAGTTTTGTTGAAAATAAAATAAAATTATGTAAAATAACAATCGTTAAAAATGATAAAACGCTTCAAACATTTTACAAAAAACAACGTTGATGAGTACGAGTTCAAAAAGGGTGAAGTAAATAAATTCAACATAAAATATAAATACATACCCAGTTTCATGAAAAATCTTCACATAGACACGAGGAAATTAACAATCTGAATTGTCGATTCACCGATAACCCAGCTAATATACAAGAGCGTCCAATGTATTTCGAAAAGGTGCCTGTTTGGTGTGGATTAAGAACGACGTTGGCAAGGCCATCACTGTCAACAGCAAAAAAAATATTATTAAAATATACCCTTTTAATTTTGTGTTGATTTGAGTGTTGAAATATCCTCCAAACCCAGATTATATCAAATATTGTTCAACATAGATAGCTTCTCTTCTGTTATTATTATTTATTTTACATGTGTTTCTTCTTCAATATTTGATTATTTTGTTATATGTATTTTCATTCTGTTATAAATATTCATGTTTCTTATAATAATGGAGGCAATCTAGTAAAAAAGTAATTTGAAACGTTTAAAAATGTTAACGTTAGTTAAACCTCTTACCAATTTGATAACGAGTCAAAATTATTCCATAATAAGTTCGTGTTTTAAAATATTCCTAATTCTACAAAGGTACAAGATTTACAAATTTTCCTGAAATATTTGACAATATTTATGTTCTAAAAATGATCCTCTCTACCGATAAACAATAGTAGATCGCTTGAAACAAAATGGTATGTGCGCTCGGAGCCCGATTAATTTTAATTAACAATGAACAAGGGATTTACACGCTTGCTGGCGAATTTCTTGACCGCAGCCCTACAGGGCTCTATAAGAACCTCAATTTATACATCGCGGTGAATGGCCAGTGGGGACCCAGATAAATTGCCCCTCATTTGTCACTGGTCAGGCCAAACTAAGATATGCGACCCCGTAAAAGCCGAATGAATAAACTGACACTAGTGATCTTTATTAGTTAGGGTTACGTAGTATGAAGCATAATCTCTCTACGTTTAATATAAATTAACAATGAAAAGTAAAGAGAAATGATTTGGAATCTGTCATATTGAATTGCTGCAAAATAAATATATGCGTACACTAACGACACCGGTGCAATTATGAGTTAAAATATAGTTCAAGTTCATGAATCGAAAAATTTCATCAAGTGCTCAAAAACACTTGAACATGTTTACAGTTGCATACGGTGATTGTACTCTGAGTCAGAAAAATGTTCACAAACGGTACAAACTTGTTAAGAAAGTGGAGAAAATTGTTATGAAGAATTGTCGAGAATATCGGATGGTTAACTTATGGCATGCAATTTTTTCAGAAATTTTTAGCATGAAACGTGTGGCAGCGAAGTTCGTTCCAAAATTGCTGAATTTTGACCAAAAAAAACCGTCGCATGAGCGTCGTTCAGAAACTGTTGAATGACGTTAATGGCTATCCAGATTTGCTTAAAAGGGTCATAACTGGTGACGATGTGATGTGAATATGGTGATGACATCGTAATCAAAGTGAAATCTTCCCAAGACCTAAAAAAACGCCAAGTTCAATCAAATGTCGAGGTTTTGCTCTCTGGTTTCTTCGATTATCGTGGCATAGTGTTGAAAAATGAAAAATCGGATATGAAATTTAAAAAATCAATATATTCAATAACTGTGATAAAAAGTTTATCGGTCAGACTGGACAGGGAATTGAAACTTGTTTTGAAGAACACGCAGATATGTGATTTCGGAAACCAGAAAACTCAACTTGACTTGGCAACGGCGATGTAATGAATGCCTGGAAATAGTTGAGTGAGGTATAAAAACTGTCAACAGTGATAAAATACCTATTCGAAACGAATCATTTACTTTCTACACCATATTGTAAATTTGCACCATATTTCACGAGTAAATTTCCTGTCAATTTGCACCAAAGAAATCATTGATGTGAGTCTAAAACTGAAAGTAAGAAGGTAACTAACTGGTTAGATATATTTAGGTGGGGTTCAGAATCAGGAGTTAGTCTACTTTATCTTCTGAAGACACTAACTTGATTGTAAGCTTGTCAAAACGAGTGTAGCAATTCCGGAGTTAATTGAATCTAGAAACGGATCTGACTTGACTTTAAGATTTATTATTGGTCATCTTCTGATGATGCTAACTTGGTTAGCGAAACGCACTTCGAGAAATACGACACATTTATATATGCGACCTGATTAAGGCCAAATTACTAAACTGACTAGTGATTTCTCTAAGTGAAGGTTTCGTAGTTTGAACCAGAATCTCAATAATTTTATTCAGTTTTCGAAAAATTATTATAAGAAAAGGTTTGGAGTCTGTCATATTGATTTGTTGAAAAGTGAAATTATGCGTATATGAAGTGTACGTGATTAACAAACTGCGAAAAAGTTTCAATTTCAAAAAAAAATTAATTAGAAAAGAAAATAGAACAACAAAACATTTATCTGAATTCATGCACAATATGATGTTGAATCACGACAATTTCACCACCAATATTGGTGGTGAAAATGTCCATTTCCTTGAATCCATCTTAAATTTTCGATGTACCTCTTCTGAACATAGACACATTATCAATGTTTCGAAAGTTTTGCTAATGAGATAATTATATAAATGGCTGCTAGGACCACAAACCAACTGTGGAGGAAATGTAACTAGTATTTCGAAAACTTCACTGTATGCTACGAATGGTAGATATGGATTTAACGATATGTAAACAGAGTCACTACAGATTTCGGAAAGTTCATTTTTGACAGTAAATATCGAACCTAAAATGACATCGAAGTAACTACATAAAATATATTTCATTTGAAAGATCATTCAATTTTGTTAATATGCAGATTGCAGCTTGGGAAGCCCTTTTTTGAATTTGATATTCTCATTTGAAAGCTTAGACATTGCCTGCGATAAGTTTCCCTGCAAAAGTTTGAATGATGCTACTTCCTTCATCAAACACATGGTGTATGTAAGATTTTCAAACGTCGATTTCTAGTTCAGGATAGATCGGAGGAATATGGGACGACTTGCAGTTCTTGGTCAAATGAGGGAGACTTTGTCCTAAGGAATAAAAAAATTGAAGTAATTTTCACTATAAAAATACGAACCCATCGCTTGCAATCCATCTATTGGTAGAGGAGCATCAGTTGATTCATAATTATGATGTACCAGGTATTGCCCGCGACTTCGCCCGTGTAAAATTTGGTTTGTCTCATTAACTCTCGTGGCAGACCATTTTAAACAGATAGTCATAATATTTTTTCATCAGCCCAAAACTTCAGAACTAACGAAAATCAGTGCAATCTATGAACCCCTGTTTTTCCCCTTGGAAATGGAAATTCCTGATTCCCTTTCTTCATGTTTATTTACGCTATACAAAGAACCTACCTGCATATTTCAAAATTTTAGTTTGGGTACTTTCGGCTGTACGTTAATATAACGGCGAGCAACAGCTAGTAATTTATAATTTTACTTTAAAAATACAGTAAATAAAAATATGTCAACTGCACTTAGTAATGAATAGTTTCGACAATCGAGTTTTTTTGCTAATGAAGAAATTCGCAAAACTAACACAACCGTCAACGGCGTCTGCCCTCAAGCGTCTGATCGCGTTCGGGTCGCGTTCTCGGCGATTGCGCTTCATTGCTCAGACCGCCCCTCTACCTCCGCGCATCGTCCCTCGTCGTCTTATAGTAGAGGCGACGCATAATAGCTTACTGTGTTGCATCAAGTTAATCTTATCGTTATAACTTTTGAATGATTTGTCCAAATGACTTAGAGTAAAAGACGAATGTTATCTATATTGAATACCAAAATTTTATCAATTTTTGTAACAATTTGACAGATATTCTGAAATGTTCATTATGAAAAAGTATCAAATTTAATTGTGTTTATGGCTCAGTATTTTGGATACAGTGGGTACCACATATGGGGTAGATATATGCTATTGCTTACTTTCATTTAGAAGTGTTTAAGATAAGCCATATTACGGTACATTATCTGCATTTTACTCTAACGGTATAGGCAGCGTGCGCCAAGATAGCTCTCACGGAACAAGAATTTTTTCGACTTAATACTTATCGTTATAATGTTACCAAAATTACACGAAACCTCTGTAAATTGTAGCCTATATGTTATTCTAATGTATGAGCTGTATGTAAAGTTTCATTTAAATCCGTTCAGTCGTTTAGGCGTGAAAAAGGTACAAACATACATACATTCATCCTCACAAACTTCCACATTTATATTAGTATATGTTATATTTTATCAGATTTGAAACTCTTTTGGGATGTTTAGGAGTCAATAGATTTAAGAATTCGTAATATTTCTTTGATGAACAAATACAATTTGAGTATTTCTCTTCTGTTGAATACATTTGATCTTCAAATTGGAAATTTAATGAATATTTCAAATTAGGTTGAAGGTATAAGTTTGAAAATATCCTTATAAGATGAAACTGCAGTAACGTTAGTTACAAATATAAGTGATAAAAAACATAAAAAGTATAAATTCTCTTTTCTTCATTATGATTTTCTATGACGTAGTAACGGCTAGCTATTCAAATAAGGTCGCTACTAGAACTAAGTTTTCAGCTATAGTTCATTTCAGTGAGTTTATTTCTAGTTTATAGAATCATAATCACGGAGTAGTAGTTTTCAGTCGAAATATGGTAAGAAAGTGTCAATTACCTTAATTTTTTCAGTTTATGTAGAATAATTTCTAAAGATATTGAGTATTGTATTCGTTTCCAGATGTTACGCATGACTTCAGTCATGCGTTAAGTCATGCATGCATGTGTTAAGTCTTACCTCGTTTTCTCCTTCTCTCCATAATTATCTCATTTTCAATGAAAACTTTCCAGAATTTCATAAAGAAATTAGTTTTTTTCTAATAATGTCAAATTTCCACTTCTCATTGTTTCACATTCAACTCAATGTTAGTTGAACAATGTTCAATAATGAACAGTTGAATGAAATATCAATTTTCTGCGAATGCTTTGCCACCCTTCCCAAATCATTGTGTTCAAATGTTAAAATTTCCAGAAAATTCTCGTAGCCTGTCGAATTGGAACAATTTACATGCATAATGCATAGATCTTGCTCCTAAGCTTTATTGAATTGTAGCGGACGAAGCAATATTTCCCGGAAAAGCTTTGAATTTTTCGAAAGTGCGATAATGGCGCCTCGGCGGACTTTATCTTTCATTGCAGATTCATCCTTTTCTTCCAATGAGAATCCGGCATAAGGCACTCTCTAACATTATACCCGTAACCGTAAAATCCGATGTCTCGTATTTCTCAGAATACCGTTTTCGGTTCAACGGTTCGACGCCTTCGCCATAAGGTGTTATTCATTGATGCTCCACTCGCGGCTAGGATGACCTTTGATATAGGTGCCAGTTGTGTCGGCATTGTCATTGATGAATATCCTGCCTACAACTAAAGCGTGGCAGGACAACATCGTCTAATCGATGGGAGGTACGATTTTTTTAATAACAAAACACAAGCACTTCAGGAAAATCCTATAGGCGCGCTAAGAGCTGTACAGCGATTCACGTTGGATTTGAATTGCTGAAAAAACGTTTTCAGAAAGTTTATTCCACATAAACGCAGTTCTCCAAAATAAAGTCATGAAATAATGAAGCACTTCCGAGATAAAAATAAAATTAATATGAAATCTACAACAATGGCGGCGCCACAGGGGGCAAGGGGTGGCGGTAATGTTGTTCTCAGCGCCCTTTCGATTTTAAATATTTCAAAAACATATTGTTAGTTGCATGACACCAAAAACCAATAAAAGTGGCAACATTCGCTTTCAATACTTCGATCTCGTTCAGTTGTGAAATTGATTGTATCTCTACGTGGTACTCGTGGCAGTAGTAGCAGTCTGGTTTGTTATTGTTACTTTAACGAATAAACAATTTGTCCATTTTATTGATTATGGGAAAAAAGATAAAATTGTCCAGAGGGGATTATCGAAAGTTACGCGAAAAGACGAAGTTAAAATATACTGCTACATTCAATTCGTAAGTTCTTAATGTTCAGTTGAATATCCAAAATCGTATTCATTACGGAAACTTATATATTTAGAGAGAAACAAAAGAACAATTAATTCAAACTCAAAGATGTGCAGAGGAATCGGTTTTAAATAAACCTGAAACTACGGATAGTATGGTCAGTACCATGGACGTAGAAAAATAAATGGACTCGGCAAACCAATACCTTCAACACAGAATATTTTGAAGCCGCTCGGTTCGGGGCGAGCGTCTTACGGGGAAGAAGGAATCTCGCGATATACTGTGACATACCCTCCAACGACAGTAGCGCACGCAATAAATTCAATATGGGCAATGTGAACGAAAATATGCAAAATATGCAATATACTTATGAAAACTTCAGAGATCTATTCATCTATCATTGTTAGAGATTATAGATATTTCCGATATCAATTACAGAAAAACTTCATTGTATTCGAAATTAATATAATTACTCGAAAAAATCGGTTCTTTTAATAAACTTTTGAAATGGATGAATGAA
>WOGP01004651.1:0-13809 GCA_015342065.1 Leptinotarsa undecemlineata
TTTTATATATTCCTATACGACAATATTCATTTCACTGATAGTACGGATACACGCCACTGGTCGTTCGGTAGAGTTCGGAAAATTTAGCAGCTGGGTCTGGCAGCCAACTTCACATAGGTGAAAATGACAGGGGTCAATAATGGTGGCCCTTTTGATTATTCACTCTTCTGTGATCTGTGAATTTCACAGTCACAGATTTTCGGAACTGTCTCACAGTGATCAGAGAACAACTCTTAAGAAGTCGACAGCACGAATCACATTTAAAATATAAGGGTTGTCAATGAGTGCTAACCCAGACAAGGACAACCCCCCGTATTGAGCTGGCCCTAATTGCGCCTGATCAGGAAGCATCGGCCAATAAAGAAAAGAGAGAGAGAGAGAACTCTTCAACATTGCTTGTAATTGACAGTAATTTTGCTCAGTTTATATATGATATGATTAGTGGGTTTGAATAATTTCATAAGTGAAGTAAAATTTATGAAAATTTCTAGTGACTTATGTCAAGCCCCAGTTTTTATTTTCTCATTAATGAAGAATGTGTTATTCCAAAAAACCGCACCGTTCAATTCTATTTGATTATTCGGCATTACCAATTATAACTAGATGTTTTCACATGAAATAATTCAGTGGTGAGCATATTTTGAAATAAATTACAATGGATTCCAGGACAAAAATTGCCAACACCAAGTTCACAGGCGAATTTGATTTTTACTTGGGATTACTTTTATCCATTGGTTCTTCTCTATTTATTGGATCAAGTTTTGTTTTGAAAAAAATATCCTTGAATCGAGTTAGTCAAAGAGGACACTTAAGGGCTGGAGCTGGCGGATTTGGCTATCTCACTGATTGGATGTGGTGGTTCGGCCTTATTACCAGTTAGTATACTAAACGTTCAATATAATTAAAGCACCCAGTACAACTGGTGCTATCTAGCTTGACACCTGAAATGTGCAAATAACTGTTGAAATCAATGCTTAGTCCCAACAAAAAATAATCAATATCCGCAGGTATCAGTAGTTAATATCCTCATCTGTTATTTGGTAATGAAAAAGGTGATAAAACTTTTCTCTCACCAGAATTAAAATGATGTCTCTGAATGCAAATATCACTACCCAAGATAGCATAATCAGGAGATGATGGTTTCAGTCATCTCCTGTAGTTTGATATGTTTTTTTCTGTATATTAGTTTTCATTAATATAATTATACATTTATATAGGTGTAACATATTTTGGCAAGTGTAACAATTCTATCTATCAATTTATTGCTTGCCCTTCCCCCTTCATATTCATACTTCATAAATTCTATTGCACTATACTGTTACTTTGTGTGTTGATTGTCACATTTTGAGATTATTATTTTGATATTACTGGAAAAGAGAATTAATTGTGTGTCTCCCATTTCGGAATATAACAAAAAGTTAACTTCAGTATTAGCCAGTGTGAAATGACATTTTCAAAGACAGACAGAACAGACCCTGAAGTGAATCTATTGAAAATACTTTCCACTTTAAAACAAAAGTACTGTATTTCAACACGTGTTTCATGTTATAGGAAAAGTGTTTCAATAGATTTATTTTATGCCAGAGGTTACAGATTAAGAAAATATCTCTCATTTGTCATCAAGCCAAAACAATGCTGAAGGTTAATTAGATTGAAAAAATATTTATGAATAGAATAATATAAGTAAGATATGAGGTATGGTTGTGCTATAATTATAGTTTGATGGAAATTATCAATGATTACTAAAGTTCAATTTTAACAATTTTTGTTATTATCAGATGCCTATTTCTGATGCTACATCTGTTAGTGACTGCATTCATCCTGGAAATGGTTTCAATCCAATTTCAAGAAGATTGAAATAATTTGAATGAGCATGGCCCATGACTTTGTTCATGTTCATTTCAATAACTTTGATCTGAAAAGTTAATTGAAACTATTTCAGTTATTTCAACTGGACATTCAATACACTATTTTCAATGTTTTTTTCAGTTGATGTAGAATTGTAATGACATGCATTTTTCATATAACCCCACTTTAAAATTGTTTTATTCATTATCAATTTTTGTTCCAGTGGGAATAGGAGAAGTGTTCAATTTCGCTGCATATACATTTGCTCCAGCTTCCCTAGTGACTCCTTTGGGGGCTTTAAGCGTTTTAGTATCAGCCCTATTAGCATCAAAGTTTTTGAATGAAAAATTAAATAATATAGGAAAGGTATGTAATGAGACATGGTTTGAAAAATAAGTTACTTTCAATAAGATTAATTAAACAAAGTCTGAATGTAATAGGAAGAATTGGAACACCTATTGTAAAATGAATCTAATAAAAACATTTTTTTCATACACTAAAACTGTAATTTTCTAGAGATGCTAACTTCGACAGCACAATGTGTTTCGAGAAACAGTGCTCTAGTTCTGCTGTGTGTGAAGTGTTTTCATTGTTTTCAATAATTTTAGATTTGTAACAAATTGAACCTATTTTGGGAAAACAGTATAGTAAATGTCTTTCGTCAATGAATCCGACACCATTAAATTGTTTAAGTGAATAGGGGTTTTGTTTTTATTTATTAATTAATTTTTTCATACTGATTTTTTTATTGACTGATGAACAATCAAACACGTATATGAAATTTAGTCAAACTTTTATAGTAATTTATGATTATTTTACAGACTGGTTGTTTGTTGTGTCTTTTGGGATCTACAATGCTAGTCATCCATTCGCCAAAAGAAGAACAAATAGAAACGCTGAATGAGTTGCTTAGTAGAATTAAAAATACAGTATTTATTGAGTATTTAATCCTAGTGGTCATAGTGTGTTTCTCAATTTTCTGCTATTTTGGTCCTCTTTATGGTACTAGATATGTGACGGTATACATACTGCTCTGTTCAGCAATCGGAAGTATAACTGTTATGGCCTGCAAAGGATTGGGCCTGGCTATCAAAAACGTTGCAGGTAAATTTAATATTCACTAACAGTTGTTTTGGGAATCTGTAAAAAATTTGTCAGAAATTAATTATTCATATCCTGATCATTACAATGGATTTCTGAACGTGAAAACGTGAAACATTTTTTTGATAACCTTCATACAACCTGTAAAAGTTTTATTATGTCCTAGAGAGCGGTAAACACTGTTGACTAGTCAGGTTGTATGACCAATTCATACCTCCCATATAAAAAAATTGTGGAGTATTGCCAAGCACTATATTTTGCCAAACTATTTTCTTGTTATGCAATAATCACCCATCAAATCTGAATGTAAATTTTCCAGATATGTTAAGTATCTGGAAAATTTACACTCTGCCAATAACACTACAATTTCCTGACATAGACCTGACAATATAGAATTGATGAAAAAATAATTTGCTACTAACCTATTTGAGGTTAATATACAAAAAACCAATGATAGATATTTTATATTAGTTCTTTCTTCTCATTTTCTTCGAGTGCTGGAAAACAAAATATTTATCTAGCACATAAATTGTATCCTAAATTTGTTATATGTTGCGTTTAAGATAAGTAGTGTAATCATTGATATAAAAGTACTTTTACAAAAAATGAATTTTTGTAGAAAAATTAAATTAATAATTCAGTTACACCTGTTTATGAATTGCTGAGAAATATATCATTTCTTATTTTTTTCAGGTGGTGATCAAGAGCGTCTTCCAAATATGTGGATACCGTTAGGTCTATTACTAACAGTAATATTTTGTATATGTATTCAAATGAATTATCTTAACAAAGCTCTGGACCTCTTTAGTACTAGCGTAGTTACACCTATATATTATGTACTTTTTACAACTCTAGTAATACTAGCGTCAGCTATCTTGTTTGAGGAATGGAAAAATATGAGTGATGTTAACATTGTTGGGGCAATTTGTGGATTTTTTGTTACTGTAGTCGCTATATTTCTCTTGAATGTATTCAAAGAGTGCAATACATCAAAGTTTCTGTTGAAACTAAATAATAAGCAATACGGATCTAATAATGATTTTTTGATTAGATCTGTTTGAATGGTAACTCAATTTGTTCAGGTTGCCAACACGTTTCTTTGTGATATATGAAGTGAGATTTTCTTACTACTTGCTAATAACTGCTCAATTTATTTTATGATTGATTAATCTGTGATACTATGATGAGTTAATGTTTACATTTTATATAATAATTTCTTCTTTCCTAGAAATATTCTTCAAATATTTTATACAAAGGATTTTCTATATAATTTTATGAATTACAATGCTGTTGAAGTGAATGAAAGTACTCGCATACTGCTCAAAATTCTATTTATTCTTAGTCAGTAGAACAATTATTTTATGATGAAAATAGAACTTAGCAAGGTTAATTTTCAACACATTTACTTGAAATTCTATTTTTCACATAGTTCTCAACATGTAATGTTTCTTTAAGGTTAAAAAGATACAATCTTGAATTTTTAAAATAATGAAATAGGTACATGAAAAGTTTTGAATGGGGCCATAAATAAAAAAAAAGTATGGTATAGGAATGATAAAACTGATTTATTTTATTTGAACCTACCTTCCTCAAGAGTACTGGATATTGTACATATTTAGTAGTTGTCTTCCAGGAGAAGAAAAATAAACTTTTCAATAAGCATGACAAATTAACAATGAATTTTGTTGACGAGTTCTCTTGTTGGAAATTTCAACATGCCCAAGCAAATTATATTCATATTAAATATTCATATTTTCCTACACAACCTGAGCACATCAGAACTGCCCTAGCAGTATGTAAAGTACGTTTTGGACTCGTGACATTATTGTAGTCTATTTGATACAATTGAAATACAAATTTTACAGAAAAAAGTGTTTGCCTCCATATCCTGCATATCAGCTTATTCTCTATGGCATGCAAAACTTTTAAGCGGTTGGGCATCGTTCATCAACATCTTCCACTTAAAAATTATTGGCATTCTAAACTTCGGTAATTGATATTTTAATAATTGTGCCTGAAGACGTAAACTTGGTAGGTGAAACGCGTGTTGGGAATAGTATTGCAGTTCTGATGATTGGAAACACTAATCGTATAGTTTGTAATTCACTTTGAAATGAAATATCCTTAAAACCGGACTGTAATTCTGGCTAGCTCAAAATTTCGAATGTTTGTTGTTATTAACTTGCTTGAGAAACATTTGATAATTTGACATTTCCGCAAAACACTTGCAATTTGCGAATATTCAGAATATAGTAATAAAGTTTCCTCTGTCAACCAACAAGGAGGTGAAGATGATGGATCAACATAATGTATGTAAACTAAAATTACCTAGTGTCATGAAGATCAAAAGCGTGTATGGTTTATTACTCTCATTTTCATGAATTAATAAAATTGAAATAAATATATCGTAGATTGGTTGGAATATTAGGGACATTATCACTTTCTTGGTGCATATGTAAAAATATGAATAATTTGAACAAATGATAAAAAAAAATTAGGCAACAAGCACAATTAACAAACACATTTTCTGAAGATTATTTAGTCAAGGACTTATTTGTGGTCATGTATTATCTATGTCGATTGAATTTTATTTGTAAAAAGAAATCTCAAAACAAATAATAATTTGAGCAAATCCATCCCAGATAGAAAAACAAAACCTAAGTGTTGGATAGATCAGAAGTATTATAAGTTGACTTCATACATGCCAAACTTTATTTTTGATAAACGGTGATAACCTGAGGAAAACCAATGCAACATGCTCCTTTTACCAGGTTTTCAGTTAGATTCGGAATGAGTTTGGGGTTCTAGAGAGGGTATTGAAGACGTTATGGATTAGAACTGTAAGATCAAATGTGATTGTTTTGGGTTTAAGTAATGTTTGTTACGGTATTGTTATTAACATGTTCATTTTTTCGTGAGACCTGATGAAAATGTCCCAAACGACAGGATATATTTTTGAAAGTGACAATCTGCTGAAGACAAGATAGTGGAGTGCCTTTGAAGTAATGATAAAAAGAGTCATAAACCCATTAGGCTGTTTTCCGGAAACTTGAAAGAAATGGACAAGTTGGACGGTAGCTAAAAATAACCATATTTAATCATTAGTATGTTATAAAAATACCATGTATATTATGCTGGTTTGTAACTCGATTTTACTCAGGCGGATTATGAATCACACGATTCAAAAAATCGCCAAAAGTAAATAGTTGAAACATAGTTTTAAGAGTGATTCAACTCCATTTTTTCATTATCTTATCAAGATGAATTTAGCAAACTGAAATATTCACTGTACCTGCCTAATATTTATCTAGTGAAATTCCACATTATCAAGTTTTACTGAACGTTTTCACTTGAAATTCTTTTTGTAATTATGACGATGAATTTTTCAGTTGAAAACATCAACGCCACATTTACCAATAAAAGTAACTTTTGTATAGGATTAATTTTTTACACCCCTATAAATCCGCCCTTGCTATGTAGGAGTAGTATTAATTTTTAAGAGTGATTATTGACTAAAAAAGGAAAAAAAGAAATGGTGTTTTCACATAATTTGAAACATGTATAGGAGTGAAAGACTTCAGATATACGTGATTCTGAGCAATTTGCCAATATTGAGAGTGTGTGTATATAGTGCTTTTCTTTAATGTCCCCCCTTTTATTTTTGAACGGGTCTACTCAAAAAATTTAAATTTGGGATAATGAAATTAATGCAGGAATACTTTATGTTGAAGTGAAATTGACAGATGTGACACATCTTTTTGAAGCTCCTGTCAAATGCTTCACAACCCTAGAATATAATGTCAATATCTTCAACTACTACAAAATGGCGGAACTTTTAATAATCAATAATCGCCTGAATACATTGACATTTAACTACATAATATGAGGTAATAAGCTTGAGGTCACTTCGAAATGGTTGGCTTGACGTTCTTGACATATGCACAGCCTATCCGATATTTCACGTCGAACATTTTCGAACACAGTAACGTCAATATCTCTACAAATATTTATTATTCCATGCCGTATATCCAATATTGAAGCAGGTTCAGTTTCGTACACCTTTTGTTTCAAATAGCCCCATAAAAAAGTCCAAAGGTGTCAAATCTGGCGAGCGAGCTGACCATTCTGTAGGACCTCGACGGCCAATCCAACGACCGGGAAAAGTAGTATCCAAGTAATTTCTTACTTTTCTTGAGTAATGTGGTGGTTCTCTATCTTGTTGGAATACAATATCCATATTGAATTGGCTTCGAAGATTTCAGCATATTCAAATACAGTTCATCTGTTGAATTCTGATCAATAAATAGAGGTCCTACAATATGGTTTCCCAATATTCCTGCCCAAACGTTAATTTTTTCTGGATATTAAGTATGTGTTTCCCGGAAAACGTGATGGTCGGTGTCACTCCAATAACGGCAATTTTGTCTGTGAACATTGCTGTTTAAAAAATGTATATTCGTCATTTAAACAAATATTGTGGAGATAGGTGTTAGGAATCACACGTTTAAAGGTAAGACCTCATTAGTCCTTAGCTCGCACAGGTTTCTCAACTTCTGAGAGTTGTCATTCATATGGGGGCGACAGCTGATTAACGGAAAAACAGATTTTTTTTAAACAGGTAGGATATGTCTTGCAATGGTTCACGTCATGATTTCGCAGAATTCTGTTCTTCGATTAGGGTTATCTTCAGTTAATTGGATGATACCTATTCCTCTTCAAAATTCTCGACGCAGAAGAAGGAGACACCTTACAAACATTCGCGACGGAATAAGTAGACTATTTAGCATTCACTACCATATCACCAATTATTTGCACTTGCTGTTCTTTCGGAATGGACGGAAGACTTGGGGTTTTTTTGTTATGTACACTACCGGTAGTTGTGAATTTGGATACAAGTTCCCCAAAATATTTACTACAGGTAGGACCATTCGGAAAACGTTCATTGAAAATCCTTTCGGTCACGTAAAAGTCGTAGCACCGTAAATAAAAATCCCTTCAATTTTTTCTTCCAATGGATGAGAATTGACCATTTGAGAGATTATTGACTTGGTACCTTTCTCGAGGTCGAGGACATTAAAGAAATGCACTGTATAAGAAAATACAATAATGACTAAATTACCATTGATACCAGAACTTAAACAATTATAGAAGATTCCAATTATTTCGTAGTGTATAACTGTGAAAGCTTTATTGGTATTAAAAATGAGCTTCTTTACTGACATTTCATTTCTATGGCTTGCCTTTTTTTAAGAAAAGTTCATTTAACGTTTTGAGTAATGAGTAATCGCTTTAGTTGAGTCCGCACTTGTTAACCTACTTGAGTATTTCAGGAAAGCAATTATTTTTAAACATGAATGGATAAGAGATAGCGACTTGGAGAATCAAAAATTTGTGACTCAAACATTGAATTATCTAGAAATCGATATCTGGTGATTAATGCAGTATTTACATTTAGCTTTTGGACAAATCGATTAGTTACTGGTTACATACATATATTTAAATTTTCGATCAATTTATATAGGTATGTCTGAGCATATACTTACATGCCATGTTTTTGTTGTCAAGGATAATCTATTGAATTACAATACAAATGTTTACGAAATGGCACCCAGATTCCTTTCAGAAGTAATGATTTGAGTTTTAGTGATAACTTCTCATCGCTTACTAAAGATAATGATGATAGTAATAAAAGACGGTGTCTTCAACATCTCAGGCTACCGCAGTCGCGTGATGGGTATAGAGTAGATATTCTGAACACTAGGTGTTGAGCCCGCCATGAGATGCTTGAGACCTTTATGCATTTTCTGTCGGCATGTCCAATATATGCGGTCTCAGCCTATATTCATCGACATAGCGTGGCACTACGGGTAATAAATTACCGTCATCTGCATTTCTACGGTACCTACTGACGAAACATAGGTGTTACCTTATTTTCTGGGAGATATTGAAACCGTTGGGAAAAAATAAAAGTGGCGAACTTATTAGCATACGATATCCTTCGTACAGTTTTCAGCTCCAAGTGAGACGAATAGAGTCCGAAAAGAGATTTTATCCTGTCCACTCTTTTAAGATGATTGTTTTGATTATTGGAGTTCTTGGCTTCAGGGATAAGGTCCGACCAGCGAAACCTTCAAGAGACTCCGCATGTTTTGGATAACCCATCAATTGCTGAACAGGTGAAATACTTCTGGAAGGATATTTATGAACATCCACAGCTATTCCATTTAGCTACTCCAGCCCTAGCCTAGCTGTATGGCTTGTGTAGAGAGCTTCGACAGCCTGAGCCCAATGAACTGCGGAACGAGATAACCCCGGATAAGGTTTGAATATCGCTGGAGGGTTTTAGGAAGAACTTTACTGCTCCTGGCCTAGAAGAATCAAATAGTCGTTGGTGAAAAAAACTACCGAAAATCCAACGCCATATGATCAGAGTTTGTAACACATGGCTGGAGGGAAATCAAAAAATTCTATATTGATTTGTCAATGGGCGAACTGTTCTCATTCCTAAAAATGGAGATTTGTCGATTCCAAAAAATTTACATACCGATAACATGCCCGATTTCGTATTACTAGTACCGTATATACATGAATGCTTCCAGCAGTTGACAAAGTATTCGAACTAGTATAGGAGCAGAGAGGGCCAAAATGAAATTGATCTAGCTAGAATCTAAACATTTGTGCTAGGGCATTTCTATTAGTTCCTTACTTTTCTGTTTCTCACTATTGCCATTATCCGTTTCGCCCAGCAAAATTCGAGGATACAGCTCTGACACCACTTGAAATCGAATGCATAAGGCCACCTATTTGTTTCATATGTAGTGACCTTGAACTTCATGCCCCTGGAGAAAAGAATCTTAATCAGTCTTTGAGGGTGGTGAAACAGTGCACACTTGCTATCGGTATGGAATTAGAAATAGACAAATATTAACGGTCCATCTCAAAAGAAATGGAAACTGTATGGATATCTGGGAAAACTTATACATCCATAAATCACTTATCGAGGAACAAATACAAATCAAAACACACTCCTAGAAACAGTAAACCTAGAGAAGATCCAACACTAAGGATATTACCTGATGTAACCCAAATACAGGCAAATTTACCTACAGTACCTGCACTAAGGCGTTCTGACAGTATAAAAGAACAAACAAGAGGATGAAACGTTTAGTTTGAGTAGAGCCTTGAAGATGATACTGCTCGCATGATCAATTATGCTGATGATACAGGTGCGAACTTACTTGATATTGCAAAAAAGGGTAGCAAAATAATAGAACAATTCAAAGATTATTTTTTAGAGAATAAGTTAGTTCTGAACGATGGAAAAACAAATTGAATCATGTTCAAAGTCAATAACAGTATAGAAACACCACAAAAACCCATTATGCACAATCAAAAAACCATTTGTAATACTTCAGTGAAGTAGGCACGTCCTGTTCGAGTCCCCGGAGTTATCGTCAATAAGAGAGTGTGTGTTCGGCGAGTCTTGGCCTACACCTGCCGATATAAAGGAGATGTCTCCCAGCGACCTGTCCACCTTCCTGGAAAGGACAGGATGACCTAGAAGGACAACTCCTCAGGAGGATGTACAATGGGTCACATGTGGCGTGGGCTTATACTCACCCTCCCTACTCTACAGATATACAGAGATACTTCAGTGAAGTTTCTAGGCATATACATTGATGACACTTCAAGTTGGAGTAGTCAGATGGACGACCTTTGCCATAAACTATCCTCGGTAACATACGCCAAGAGAGTTCTAAAAAAATTTTGATTTTGAAGCTCTAGTGACAGTATATTATGCGAATTTTTACTTCACTATGAGACAAGGGATAATCATCTGGGGCTCATGTCATGGGTTCAACAGAATTTTCCTAGGTGAAAAAAATTATCAGAATAATCTTTAATATAAATACAAGAGAAGCCTTTAAGATCAACAAACTACTTACTGTGTCAGCAATCTATATATATGAATCAATAAAATTTATCGTCAATCATCCAGGCCATCACGACGCACATTTTAATATGTTTGTAATCGTGTTTAGAAACTTGAAGCTATTAATTTTGGATGCTTCATTTTTAGATTTATATGTACACATAGGTATTTGATATCTTTACAATTTTCCTTTTGACGTATTTCTCAGACAAAAATGTACTAAAAAAAGTCCCACCTTCCGAAACTAGAGTTATTATTTATAATTTCAATTCAGAGGTAAAAATAGTGCTAAAAGTAGGCGATGCGCGTCCCTCACGCGTTGATCGATACGGACCTTTGAACAATAAAATTCATTTTAAGCCATTAAATATCATTATTAAGAAAAAAGTTCAGATACCTTTTAGACACTTGAATAAACGAAAATCCACGAAAAAATTTTTGCCCGTGAATATTTAATCAGATATACTTTAGTTGATTAACTAATTTTTACAAGTTCTACATTTCCATAAAAACCGTGATAATTTTTAAACTATAAACCTCAAATTTTTTTCACTTCTTGGAGCTTTTCTTGAAAGATCCCGTTGGTAAAATGAAAAAAATTGACTTTCCACTTCGTTAATAATAATAAAAGACGTTGAAAAGTGAAAAATTCAATCAAAGCGATTATTTTTTTTCAATTATTCATATCTATCCATATTCTTATTATTTAAAGTTACATAAAAATCACTTTTTAAATTTTTATCTCTATTTGTTTAAAAAATTGATATTAACAAATGTATCAGTGATGAATATTATGATTTTTAAAAACAAAATCGTTTCTTGAAAAAATTTATTACTTAAAAACGCATTTGTTGATTACAATTTTTTGGTACTAAATATGATTATTAAGGAACGATTCTCGTTGAATCATACTTTTTATTTCTATTTGATATTCTAAAAAAACCTTTTCTCCAATTCCTATTTTCTTTATTTATTTAAAAATTAATTCGTTTCAAACAAATTAATTCTTACGATATAATTTTTTAATTACTACAAAAAAAACAACCATGTGTCGTTTTTTGTGTAAAAAATGTTTGTCAAGTTTTTTAATATATTTTCATTTTTGTGTTTGGTAATTCCTCATGGTTCTCAATCATTGTTATAAAATAAATCATAAACTAATGGATTTAGGATAAACACACTTCCAGTCTTTTTTTGTTCTCCTTTCAAAAGGGAAAGAAGTAGAAGAAAGACGAAATTAAAAATATACTGAAGATTGCGAGTCACCACCGCAAAAGAGATCAAAGAGATTATCAAGAACGAAAAACAGGGAAAGCAAACAAAAATTGTCAATTTTAAATCTGTAATAAATTAATAAAGCTATAAAAATTATACTTTATCATATAATTACTTGTAGTTGATACAGTACTTCAGATTACAAAATAATAAATAATATTTTTTTATCAATAATTTAAGAAATAATTGAGTTGAAATGTGGTATAAATGAGGTTTCGAATTTTTTTTTTAATAATCTCTAAAAAAGTTGATGAATAATTGAATTAGAGCATTTGTTTTGAATGCCATTAGTTCATTATTGAAAGAAGAACAAAAAAGACTCAAAGTGTTTTTATCGAATCTCGAATAATTTATGAGTTATAAAGGTTTGAAAGCCATAGAAAACAGATTTAGGAGGTATGTGAATAAACATTTTTATAAATAATAGGGTTAGAGCACTTGTTTCAAATCTTATTTGTTTATTACTGACAGGAGAATAAAAAATATTTGAATATGTTTTTTAATTTATATTATATTTTTAATATTTGAATATGTTATTTCAATAACAATATTGAGAACCATGTGAAATTGCCAAACGCAAAAATAGAAAAATACTTTTAAAAACTGTAATAAATAGAGTAACACATGTTTTTGTTTTTTGTTGATAGTATTTTCAAAAAATATATCGTAAAAATCAATTTGTTTAAAACAAATTGTGTATTAAATAACTAAAAAAATTAAATAAAAATTTTTTTTTTCAGAATATGAAAGAGAAATAGAAATTATGATTTTTAGTAAATCGTTCCTTAATATTTATGTTTAGTCGGAAATTTCCTCGTCTTAAAAGATCTTTTTTCAAATTTTGGATATCTTTAATATTTTACGAGATATTTGCAATAAACCAAACCCCTCTTTTTTCACTGAATTGTTTATAACTTTGCAATTTTTCCGAGCATTTCTTGAAATTCTCCAAAAAGTTGTTAGAGGTCATTCCGAATCCAATGAGCCCTGGATCATAATTATCGCTGCCGTTGGACAAAAGTTCCAAAAAAGAATCTTGTGACCCAGACTATCAGATTCATATTCATGTATGTTATGCGTTTTTTTCGGTCAAACATTTTTCAATGTTATTTGAAGGACCGGCTTGAATATTTTTTTATTTTTTCTCGAGAGTTCGTCAGTTTTTTTGTTGCATGATCTAATGAATTTTTCTTTCATGCATAAAATAATTAGCTTTCCAAAATTGCAGTAGTCCAGTTCACTAGTTGAAAATGATGGAAGATAGCAATAATGGTCGAAAAAATACATGAGATAGCTCACTCGAATGATATCTAGATCTAGCTCACCGGAATGATATCTAGAAAAATTTGCTAGAAAAATTGCAAAGGTTGTAGGTAAATAAATTGAGATATAAAAAAAATATTTAGGTTTATGCAAATATTTGGAAAAAAAATGAAAATAAAAAAAATTCTTAGAGTGGGGAAAATTTTCAAAAAATCTTACACCCCTCGAAAATCTATCCATATTACTTATAACTTCAATTTAACGCCAAAGTAACCTTTCGCAGATTTATTTGAGGATGCGTACGCGGCATCTAAAGTGAATGCATAACAAAAAATACTTTTTTTCAACTATTAAATATCAATTAGAGAATTTATAAAAATTCGGGTGTA
>WOGP01004652.1:0-13809 GCA_015342065.1 Leptinotarsa undecemlineata
AAAAAATTCTGAACGATCCATACACCATACCCTTCAAGGTCACACCACCTTGACTTCAACAAACAACAACCAATAAAAAAGCAATTAATACGTCATAATGGTGGGGGGAGGCTTAGAACCGGCTCAAATCTCCTACTGATATAATATACAGTGTCTAATGTGAAATAGCATAGGAAGAATGGCACATTCAAAGAAAATCATTGAACATACTTGAAATTGAAAGTTGTTGGGTTATGAGCAACTACGAATATAATTCAGTTGCAGAAGTTAGATTTAAACACGAAATTTGTTGACAAAAATATGAAAAAATCATCGTATACTCAAACATATGATATTTTATGGATTCCTTAGGGTGAGAAGATTTCTAATCCGTCAAAAACAGGTCACTTCAGGTTTTCACTTCCGGTCGTTCGATTCCGATGATTTTGACATCAATGGATTCGTTTGAATGTCAAAAAGTATAGTTAATCATTTCACGAAGCCAAAAGGGCCTCATAACCTATTTTCATTATACTAGTCGCAACAGGTCGATGTAGGTACTCATTTCAAATGATTTAATTTGATGATTATGAAAAAGATAATACCGAGCGTCTAATGTGGAATAACAAAGGGAGAATTGTAAATACAAAGAAAAGAAAAACATTGAAAAAACTTAAAATTCAATGTTATTTAGGTTACGAACAACTATAAGTGAAATTCAATAGCAGCAATTTGAATCATAATCAAACCTGAAGGGGCCTTGAAGTTTTGGTAGGGTGGGATTCAAATTCACAAGACACGTTTTCACTATCACAACGTCACCACTAAACTGGCTAGGTTGGCGTGAAGTTGTGTGTAGTTGATGGTGGGATGAAGATCGAAAGTGAATAAATGTACTATTACAAGCCTACAGACTATGAGCTGAATGTCTAATGAAATACACGACTGCGATCGATCTGTAATTTATTATTATCTGACACGTTCAAAATACCCGTAGTATTTCTTATGAAATTATAATTCTCATTTATTTGATTCCTAAAATCATGCATATCTAGTACAGGCGTATTCCTTATGATATTACAATTGTCATTTATATGATTCCTGAAAGCATTCATATTGAATACAGGAGTTTTATATACAAGAGAAGACCGCATGAATAAAAATCTAGAAGATTTTGGTCACTTTAATAACAGCGAAAAAACATGCGTATTTCAAACCCCTTCTTTTCAAATAACCATATGATTTGAAATGTAACGTATCGTGAAAAATTGTGTAGAAATAAGCGCATCTTCATCTCATTACGTGTCAGTTTGAAGAAATAATCGTCTACAGATATTGAATATTCAGTCGAATATTTGAAATTTGATTATTCAAAAAACCTTTTCTGTGAAGAACAGATATTTTTCACTTGGGATATTGGTGAAAATTGAGAAATCAGTCTACTTTGGTTGAATCGTAATGATTCGTAACAGCGCCACCACGTGAAGGAGCAATATTCTACCTTTCGAGTAGATAAAAATTGCTCGTAGACATTATGTTAATTATGAGTGAGAAGTTAGTTGAACCGCAGAGCGGGATGGGTGTGGAAGTGTCTATCGTAAGAAGGAATTATCCATAAAATCAAAATAATATACTACAAATTATTTATTGATATCTAATCATTCCATCCATATATTCACAATAACATTTCACAAGTATCTACATATTTTGCTGCTATTAAAGTTTTTCAAATCTATATACCTCAAATTTCCTGATAATATAAAATAATTGAACATTCATTAATAATATATAAAATCTTTTCTTAGCTGAACTGCAGGTAAATGCATATATACTAATACTCATGGGCTAATCGTCTATATCCATAGCATTTGATGTATAAGGGATAGAATAGTGACCCCAAGGAAGTGTATTGTGTGAATCTGGAATTATATAACGCTTATTATCTTCAGGGCTGAGATCAATCTTGTATTGGGCTATGGAATGTATAAATTGAATTAAATATTGGGTGACACTCGTATACTTTCAATTATCTAAGAAATTCAAATAATCATTGAACGTAATTTCATTCTTCAACACAGAAGATTTGACCCCCTTTGCCTTCTTGTTAACTCCCAGGCATGAGATGAGTTCATTGATTTCATCCTCATCATAGCCATCATTTACCAACTGCTGCCTCTTTTTATTGATACCTTCTTTCGTCACCAACACCTTAGTGGTATACAATTTTGATCTGAGACCTACGAAGTCAGTCATCGGAACCCCGTTATTCTCAGCTTTCATCATCCCGAGAACCTTTTTATTCACCAAAGGAACGTTAAACTGATTGTTGGAAGGGTAATCCAAAGTATCGAAGAATTTGTGACAATCTTGATGTATCATTTCATAAGGATCCAGATTGCATATTTTATAAATCAGGCTATCTGTATCGGTGTAGACAATTACACAATTATCTCCGAATCAATGGCGCATTTAGCCATAATGAAAATCGTATATGGTAGTCTTTTCCAAGTCTAAGATAGTCTGTCCTACTTGTATCGGTTCATTTAGATGAACCTGCAGTTTCCTTAGTTCGACTGCCACCAAATTATCTTTGAAGATCATACAATTTTTGAACTCTGGCTTAGAAATATAGGGTTCGACTCCGTAGCGACCAGTCCATTTGGTGAGGAGTTTAATATTGACTCTTTTTCCAATGTCTTCCATCGTTTTTTTGAATACTGCATTATTCATTAGTTTGAAGAGGTTTTTCTCAAACTCATTCATAGCCCTTTTCCGTAACTCAGTATTCAAATCAATATAGGACTTCAACCATGGTGATTTATTGAATTGAAGTACTCGATAAATTTTCGTGATGACAAGACCATTAGCAATGGTCTGTTTGAGGACACGATAATGAATCACATATTTTGCTTTGTGTTGGAGAGTAGCCATCAATTTGGTGAGCTTTTTTATCGATTTAGGGTTTTTTTCGTTTTTGGATTCATATAATCAGGGCAGTAAGGCAAGTCTTTGTGCGAATCATGTAAATGTTTTGGATACTCCAGATCAACTTCAAGCATTTATCGCACGTCGCTTCCATCGGATATTGATGAGACGTCAATATTGGTATCGCACCAATTGAACCCATCATATGGCAAATACTGAGACATCGCCCACCCATACTGTTTATTTACGTCGAAATACATGAGGTATGTGTCAGGATTTGAAGGGTCATAATTTT
Organism: Leptinotarsa undecemlineata; assembly: GCA_015342065.1. NCBI lineage: Eukaryota > Metazoa > Arthropoda > Insecta > Coleoptera > Chrysomelidae > Leptinotarsa > Leptinotarsa undecemlineata. Next base: position 3,200 of record WOGP01004652.1, read on the forward strand.
TCAAATATTTATTGTTTGCATAAGCTCTTCTCTTTGAACAAACTTGACTAAGTCCACCTCATGAATTAGATCTGGTGTTATATCCAATCTCAAACATAAGGACCCCCCAGCTTTTATGGATGACTGCAAGGCTCTCTTCAAGCGCAGAATTCAAAATGCTCTGAAGAAAGATGAATCTATCAAGGTAAATATAACCTTCTGCAGAGAATTTGAGATAGTGAAGGGAGACAGAGTATTGGAGGAGTACAAGTACTTTACTACTATGAACTCTGCCATATATAGAGACACCGCCCTTAACGATTGGTTCGATGAACAAGTTACCACACCAATACTTAAAGAGCTCGAAGAGTTTCAAGAAAGGGACAACGTCTGGTCGCTGAAGAAGATTTTAAACTTGGGTGAGAATATTAATAAGTTCACACCGCAGCTGGGGTCCTCATACATCTAATTACCACAACAAATCAAATTGAAAAAGGCTTGCGTTAATATCAAGAATGACGATGAGGCCTGCTTTGCATGGGCGGCGACTTCAGCTCTATATCCTGTTGACTATAAGAATAAGCCGTATATAATATCATCCTACCCCCATTATTCCAGCGTTCTGAAATTGGAGGGTGTACAGTGGCCGATGACTTTCAAGCAAATTCCGAGATTTGAAAAACTAAATGATATTTCCATCAATGTTTACATTCTTCAAAGGAAATATGAAACGTTATCACCCTACCAACATGTCTCACAAAGGCAAAAAAAGATAGACACGTGAACTTACTGCTGATTCAAGTCAATTATAATGAACGTGAAACTCCAGTCCGCTATCACCACGTATGGATGAATAACTTATCAAGGCTCTTATCGAAACAGTTGAGTGAAGCACATGGTCAAAAGTACTTTTGTCATCGCTGCCTACAGTACTTTTGATACCAAGAAAAATTACAGAAACATACTGAGGATTGCCAGAGAATCAATGAATCAGCCATCAAGATACCTGAGGAGGGTAAAAACATTATCAAGTTCAAAAACCATAAAAATAAAGAGAAGGTTCCATTCGTCGTATACGCCGACTTGGAATCTATTCTGAATCCTACTGATGATCCTAAAAAACTTCAACATCATATTCCGACAGCTGTGGGTTACTACTTGAAGTGCTCATAAGATGACACCTGTAACGAATAAATTGTGATAAATTGTAGCAACTTCCTTCTATTTTGATCAAACAATAAAAAAATATTGAAAATATATATAGTGTATAATGAAAAAAATTAAGGTGTTATTTTAACAATGTAAAAAAAAATAAATATTTTCCACCAACACATTGGTGTACTGGGGATGTCATAAAAAAAATAGAAAAAATTAAACTTCACCAATAAACCCTGGGAAAACTTGTCCGCTTATTAGCCACTTCCACGTTGCGACGAGGGAGACGTCGGTTGACCCACTATGTTGAACTGGATCCTGGGATAGCCGGTATGGCTCTCTGTGGGCTTCTATTCCACCCTTGGCTGGATGAGGAAGGCTAATTAGCTACGCCTATGGATTCGCCAAAAATACAATACACCTCTCTCGGAACTGATCGCTAGTAACTCGTGGTTGGACGATATCCTCTGTGAAGGAAGGCAAATATTTTCAGCACGATAATTTCCGTGGTAACTTCCACCAAACGTTCATCAAAGATTTTTCTTACACTCTCGTTCGCTTCGAAAAACATGTATCCCGAGAGAGAGAGTTCATTCACCTTTATTCCCCAGAACTTTTCGTTTTCTCCACCCATCTGACCCAGACATGTGTATTTCATTATCACCTACTTCGTTTAATTATAACAGACTGAATTCTTCCAACTGTATGTGTGATAGTTCCGCTATCTTCTGCGAGATGGTATTTCATGAATGAATCGACAATTTATGAATGAACGGAAAAATTCTGAAGCAAAAAACTATAGAAGGTGAAATCATATAAATAGTTAATTTAAATATACCTGATGTAACGTTTCAATCGTTACACATCCCCCTTACTTCACAGAAAAAATTTCAAAGCAGGGCTTTGGAATTTTTTTCTTAGTTAATATTGAGATACAATGTTCAAGATGAAAATAAAGTCGAAGGTAGTGCATTTACTAAGCTGAAAATTCACTTCCTGAACAGTAGACAGGTTAAATTATAGAAGAAAAGAGAAAAAAATGCTATGTCTGTGGATTCTCCAGACAAGAAACAGCATAGCCAGAAGTCATCACAACCAATTTGTCATGGACGTCCTCGTCGCTGCTAGATGTCAATAGCTGCGCCGGTGAGAACATCAATGTTCTGTCAAATTGCCTTAATTTGATTTAGTATTTCAATGATATTGTAACGGTATACAAGATTGGAGCGAGACTGAGGCATGAAAATAAAGGTTATCTATGCTTCAAGTTAAAGATAGAAAGAAAAGATAATCTATATAGTATTCATATTACAAGTACACACCAATGACAACACCAGTGCACATTTAGGATAAATGCATCAGTACTACTACATCACTGTTACATTGAAAATTCCAAATGATCAACATTGATCAAGACATGCCCTCTGGACATGAAAAGTGAGGAAGCTACTCCATGACCAACATTACCCAAAATGTTCTTCACTAAATGTCACTGGCAGAGTAGGTAAATACGAGGCTAGGCATACAAATTTCAAAAGGAAAATAGAATATATCGATATAAGCAAAGGAAATACATAGATAATCTTTCATTCAAGACAGGAAGATACTAAAGGGTAAGGGAGCAAAGATAAGGTAAAAATGAATCTTCAGAATCAGTACTACCAGATATAGTACTACCAGACTAAAAAATAGTGAAATTACACTACAAACAGAAAAATTATTTGAGATACCCTTGGTTTTTGGTTTTATCAGTTGTTACCGTCAACTGAGGTACGATATAGTACTACCAAACTAAAAATAGTGAGATTACACTACATACAAGAATTTAAATTTCGGGATACCCTCATTTCTTCCATGGTGCTGTGAACAAATCCTCAGATGCGACGGATCCATGGAGCTCAGGATCCCCTCAGGCTCGGGATCCCTGGCCGCCCTTATACGAGCTTCACACGCTGACCAGCCCAGACCTCCACGCTAGCACAAGCAATACCCTTAAAGTTTACCCTTCCATGGACCTCGCTAGCAAGCCAGCTGTCGCATCTGAGCGATGCTCACACCCTACCAGGGTGAGTCCTTATGAAGAAAAAAATATATAAATATATATAAAAAGAGAATCGTCCTTTTTTCTTACAGGAAAGGGGTAAAACTTCCAAATAACTCCTTCATTAGAATATCTATTGCGGGATATGTAGTAAAATTGGGAAGATAATAGGGAAATAAATTTTAGAAAGAGACATTATGAGAGTTGGAACTGTTTACCAAAATTCTTTGCAACAAACAAGAATACAAGTATAGTTAGAATTTATCAATATAAATTATCTGAATCAATTTTTACTCCTAATGAGCAAGTTATCTCCTGAAATTAGTAATTATATAGATATACACATTTACCAGATAATTCGAGAAACGATAGCTCAAAGAGAAGGTCGGTACTAATGTGTAAGATATATTTCAGGAATCGAGATAACTTATTGCGCCCATCCGCATAAGATAAGATAGTGAGACATTTTTATCCAACAAGATAATTGCCTCAATACGAGATAAGATTCAGATATTTATATGACAAAACAAATTTCCAATACCAGGACACATATTGCTAGTTTCAATGAATGTCTCCCTCAAGGTTGAGCTAGTACACTAGATAAAGATATCAGTTCAGTAAGATGTGCCGCTCTAACAAGATTCAGAAATAGAGACATGTCAGAATATACTGATCCAATATTCAGAGACGTAGGCAGAAAACAATTACAGTTGATAATAGTTCCAAGATCTATTTATGTCTGAAAAGGTAAACTGAAATTCATAAGATAACTCAGAATTTAAGTTAGATAGCAGATATTTAACAAAGATATAGGTACTTCCTTGGAAATAAACATTTGTTACGCTGTTAGTAACTGACTGAGCTGAATCAAAATGTTCATATGAGAATACGCTCTGAATTGATTCATCTAACATTTATAGTGTCCAAATGACGGAGTTTTACCGACAGGTTGGTGTATGCCCCTACAGTGATAGTCTTAAGCCGTACACTGTGCAGCTTACATATATTAATCTACCTCGTCATCTGAATATTGCTCAGTTTGTGGCTCTGAGTCATCATCTGAATCAAGAAAAGTAGGATCAAATTTCAAATCTTTTACATGCCAATTACCAAGATCAGTATCATCCTCTTTTTTAAGAGAGTATACTAAAGGGGAAAGAACTTTATCAATAATACAGGGGATACATTTTGGAGCTAATTTAGCAGAAAATGAATTTTCTGCTTTAGATAAAACATAGTTTTTCTTCAATACTCTATCTCCAGGTTTGTACTTAGTATCCCTTTTCCTGAGATTATAAATGTTAGTGTTCTGATCATAAGCTTTCCGGATTCGCTCCCGAACCTTTGTAAAAATTTCCGGTAGTTTTTGAAGTTCATCAATCCTAGAGTTTTTATCAGTTATAGTGATTATGTTATTGGAATTCTCTGCAATTTGGCCATAATAATCCCCTGAAATTGGTTCGTTTCTTCCAAACGTCAAGAATGCCGCTGAATAACCAGTAACATCGCTTTTTGAGGTACGTATTGCCTGCGCAATTTTATAGATTGATTGATCCCATGTTTTATGATTCTCTTTGATGTACGATCTGATGGCCGTTACAATGACTTTATTTTGCCTTTCAGTGGCATTAATTTGGGGGTGATATCTGGCTGTATACCAGATCTTTTGAACTTGGTATTCGGACATGAAAGATTTGAACTCTTTACTAGTGAAAACTGATCCATTATCACAAGCAAAAATCTGAGGTACACCAAAAAGTAGAAAAACTTGATTCTCTATGAATCTGATGATGGCTCTAGATGTGGCATTAGGTAAAGGTTGTACTAAAACAAATTTTGTGAACCAGTCTACCACTACTAGAATATACTTACCATTCTTAGATCTTGGGTACGGTCCTAATAGATCCGATGATATTAATTGAAACGGAAAATTTATATCTTTATAGGAACCCAATAATCCAGCTTGAGGCAAATTTGATGGTTTGCATGTTGCACAGATAGGACATTTACGAACATAGCGATACACACTTTTCCTGAGGCCAGGCCAATAATATAGCTCTTGAATACGAGCCAATGTCTTAGAAATACCCAAATGACCTGCCGTTTCATTATCGTGAAACATTTCTAATACTTTTACCCTATTTGCGGTAGGTACAACAATTTTCCACTCAGATAAGTTACTAAGCAATTTCTCATTAGTGAGAATATGTTTATAAAGAATGTTTTGCTCCACTCTAAAATTAGGATAGATGTCTGGATTTCCCTCAACCTTTTTGCACATATCTGTATACCATTTACCTGGTACCAGTGTAGATAGATTCAGAACTGCTGCCTCTAAAGGAGCTCGAGAGAGTGCATCAGCCACCACATTAAGAGTACCTTTTTTGTGCTCAATATCAAATGAAAATTGTGATAATCTAACAGCCCATCTGGTCAATCTACCAGAGGGATTAGACATATTATTTAGCCAGATCAGGCTAGCGCAATCTGTGATCACTTTGAAGCGAGTACCCTCAATGTAGCATCTGAATTTTTCAATGCCAAAAATTACAGCAAGGAGTTCCTTTTCTGTTGCAGAGTACTTGCGTTTGCATTTATTCAGAATTTTACTAGCATAGGCTATTGGGTGCTCTTTACCATCAGTTTCCTGATACAGAACTGAACCCACTCATGTATTGGAAGCATCACAATATAAAATAAAGGGTTAAGTGAAATCTGGACTAGCCAAAACTGGTGCGGTAATGAGTGATCTTTTGATTTGCTCGTGAAAGGTCGGTAATAGGACTACATAGCGCAGAGAAATTGTTAAGAAACCTCCTATAATATTCAACCATAACCAAGAAACTTTAGAGATGGTCTACAGAATTGTGATTTTTCCATATTAATCGTGAGGCCGGCATTAGTAAGAGCTTGCTTGACCTTGAGTAAAATTTCGATATGAGTGTCAAAGTCTGGTGTTGCAATAATGATATCATCAATATAATAAAAGACATATGGTTCAAGAGATGGACCGATAACTGAATCCATTAGGCGACACATCGTTTGACTTGAACATGACAAACCGAATGGAATTCTAGTGTACTCAAAAAGACCCCTACCATGAATGGCAAAAGCAGTTTTAGGACGGGATGAAGGTGTTAAGCAAATTTAATTTACTTAAGATTGAATCGATCAGGGTCATAGGGTAAGCATCATGAGTGGTTACAGAGTTAAGTTTCCTGGAATCTAATACCACCCTGAACTCACCTGAATCTTTTTCGACCAGCCATACAGGATTACACCAAGGAGACTGCGAGGGTTGTATTATACCCAATTTCAGCATCTCATCCACCTCCTTGTTGAGGTGTTTCTGCATTGCAGGAGATAAGGGATACTGCCGCTGTCGAATTGGAGCCGCTGACCCAGTTTCAATATTGTGCTCAAGTAAATGAGTTCTGCCTAGACTATCAGTTGGTGCAATCTCTGCAAAGGAATCTATGACTATTTTTAATTTGCTGCGCTGTGCCGCTGAAAGATCTTCACAAGACTGTATGGTATATATCACAGACATTATTTTGCTTTTGCAAATCATAAGATCCATTGAAAAAATCTGCTTTGATTTGAAAGATACTGAGAAAATCAATGCCTAGGATAAGAGCATGCTTCAGAGAAGGAATAACCAAAACTTTAATCGTTTTGTTATGTCCTAAAAGAGAAATTGGTAAAGAAATGTATCATAAACAGTCTTGTGATACACCATCAGCTGTGGTAACTTGTAATAGATCATCATTCCTGATGGTGATGTTCCATTTTTGCAACTGGAAAAGTCCATTCGAACCCAATATCGAAGAACAACTCCCAGAATCTATAAGACATAATATTTCATCATTATATATTTGAACTCTGAGATAGGGACGGTTATCATTTGTTCTTCTTTCAAAGATTGGATTGAGGGAAGGTGTGTTGATGTGTATGCCTGTACTATTTGAACATGGTGAGGTGATTGAAGGCAATTTTTGAGGTATATAATAAGATAGTTTTGGAGATAATCGATCATTCTCAGTCCAGCTTCCGAGAGAGGTAGACCGAAGTGAGTTAGGTAGTAAAAGTGCAAGTGCAGTGTTGCCGAATCTTGAGGATCCCCTCAAAGTTATCCACAGGCGTGAGGAGTCACTGATTTATCACACTCTTCCGATAGGGATAGCCGAGCAGAATCCACAAGTGAAGGCCAGTGTAGTGTAGTTAAGTGCGAAGTGTAGATAAGTGCAGTTTAGTGACATTACCAGCACCAGGAGGTGCTGGCCCGTTTCATCATATCAAAACACGTAGCAGCAAATAAGGTTGTACACTTTCATTTAAGTAGAAATATTCCTACCCAAAAAAATGACGAGACAAACTCGTCAACAAAAAAAAGCCCTTATTCCTCCCACAAGTCCTTCCCCATCCTTCTCAGGGTCATCGCCAGACCACGATCCCGCGGAGACTCCTCCTTTAACCTCAACCTATGTACCTATGCCCCAACTCTACAACATTTTTAGACATCCCAGACAGCATATCTGACCAAAGGTCTTTATTCAACCTCCTAAACACTAACGAATTCCTACGAGGACAAATAACAGAGCTGAAGGTAAACTATAACAAAACAGCCCTACTAAAAACTTCTAACAATCGCAAATCGGCAGAGCAACTTCAAAAACTCTTACGCGAGCGCACAGGACACCCCCAAGTCAAAGTGGTCGACTTAAGACCCAAGACTCCCCAACCGACGGTTCGTAAAGAACCCCACCTCTCCTTCGTTATTCGAAGTGTCCACCTCGAGTTCACCATCGAGGAAATAAGTGGCTTCCTAGAAGCCGCTAATATCCAACTAGTAAAGATCTGGAGGATAACTTCCAAAAAAACTTCTAGACCTACCCCCCTTATTCGCGTCATCACTACGAATAAGGACCATTATACCAAATGTTTGACTCACGGAGTCAACATTTATGGCCGAATTCACGAGTGTGAGGCCTCCAATTTGAATCCACTTCCACCAATCCCGAAGTACTGCAGCATCTGCAGTCAGACCGGACACTCGGCAACCGAATGTCCAACAAACAAAGCGAAATGCCCCCATTGTGGGGATGCTCATCCTCCGACTAAATGTGTCAAAATATCAACACCTAAGTGCCCAAATTGTGAAGGCGAACATCCCGCCTTCTCATTAAAATGCCCCAAGAGGGTTACAACTCCGGAAAACCCCAAGGAAGTCGCACCTATCCAAATACAAACACCTAAAATAGTCACCCCAGTCACGCAACAGATTGAGGCGATTATAAAAATTCAGACTACACTCCTCCTCAATATTATGCCAGCCATGAGAACCGAAATCCTCACTTTGACCAATGAACTATGCAAAATAGTTCTTGGCCATTCCCTTTTTGCCACAGCCAGTGGCAATAAGATGGACTACACCTTTACCAATTTGGTAACTGAACTTAATGGCTGAAGGACCAAACTCTCAGGATAACGGGCGTTTAATCCTCGGCACCGTAAACGCCCAGGGCCTATCCAGAAAAAGATTACATACAAAAACACTACTACATATACAAAAAATCCACATCCTATGCATTACTGATACTCTAACTAAAATCCCTCCCAACTTCTCCGGTTTTAATACCACACATCGTCCTAAAGACCCTCACTCCCGAGGCATAGCTATCCTTACTAAACGTGGAATTCCCCACAAACGTCACTCCCTTCCTCCTATCCTATCCGAACTCGACTGTCTAGCGATAGATCTCTTATCGAACACCGGCAACATTACTATCATAACATATTATAACCATCCTACTCAAACAATTTCCAGAGAACTAATCTCTTACGCAGCTTCACTTCCCAAATCATTCCTAATAGGCGATTTCAACTCCCGCCACACCCAATTCGGAGATACCAACTCCAACGCCAACGGCCGTCTACTGGCCAACTTGCTCCTAGAATACAACCTATATCGAATTCCCTGTCCTGACCCGACGTTTCTGAGTCATCTGGGGGCCTCTATCATCGACCACATTTTGTGCTCTGAGAGCCTGATAGAGATGGTCGATGAATTGGCCTATATCGGGGACACTATTACTTCTGATCACCTACCCCTTATCATCAAAACCTTCCTAAACTTTCCTACCCCTCACACTCCTGAAACCATTTCATACAAAAACCACAGATACACAGACGTCAAACAATTCCAACACCTCATAAACCTAAAACTTTCCACTATCGACAATCCTCCATTGAACAACTCTAGACAAATTGACGCACAAATAGACACAATTCAAAATATCATTTCCGAATCAGATGACCAATCCACGCCGACCACCACACGACGAATCGACCAATCCCCACTTCCTCCTTACCTCATTAACCTCATTAAAAATAAACGTAAGTTATATAGAACCTTCGTCCGCACCAGAGATCCTGTCCTTAAAACCGAGTGGAACCGTCTTAACGCTCGAATTCGTCTTCTCATCAACCAATTCACTCAGAAAAGGTGGATTGAGGAGACTAAAAAACTCGACTATCGAGATGGAAGGGCTTTCTGGAACAAATTTAAAATCCTAACAGGACAAAAACGAAAAACCGACAGCCACCTAGTGGTTGACGGCAACATCTTTTCGACCTCATCCGATAAAGCCGAAGCCTTCCGTAAAAATCTCGAAAACACCTTTCGTCTTCCTAAAGACCCCCACTTCGATAGCCAATTCCTTAACCTCATTCACCACCAGGTGCCTGCACAGTTGGGCAGGCCCCCAGGACAAATCCCCCTTGACGCCAACTGTCCCTTAAGATCCCCATTCAGCGAGGAAGACATCCTCAATACAATCCACAGCGGTAGAAATACCGCTCCTGGACCAGACTCGGTTAACCGCCGTGTTCTGAAAAACCTTCCCTTCGCTGCAATCCCATTCATTAAACATATCCTTGATGCGTGTCTCATACACGCCTACTTTCCAAAAGCCTGGAAACAGGCTAACACAATCCTAATCCCTAAACCCTACAAAGATCCTACCAATCCCGACTCCTACAGACCTATCAGCTTGCTTAGCTGCCTAGGAAAACTTCTGGAACGACTAATGACTAACCGTTTAAACGACTTCCTAACACTCCACAACAACATCCCTCCCTATCAACATGGTTTCAGGACCGAACATTCTACCCAAAACGCTCTAGTCGAACTTCACACCCATATAATCCAAAATATCAATGCATCCTTCTGCACCATTGCAATCTCCCTTGACATTCAAAAAGTTTTCGACAAGGTCTGGCATGCGGGCCTGATCTGGAAGCTTATCCAAATCAATCTTCCTCCCCACTTTATCCGACTAGTAGCCTCCTACTTAACCAACCGACAAATCCGCATAAAAGTCGGCGAAGCCTTATCCACCCCTTTCACTCCTAAATCCGGAGTCCCTCAGGGATC
>WOGP01004653.1:0-13807 GCA_015342065.1 Leptinotarsa undecemlineata
CGACTGCGGTAGACTAAGGTGTTGAAGACACCATCCTGGCAAGCCATGATGAACCCCTCAGTTTCCGACTTCAGCCCACTCGACCTGAGAAAAGCGAGGGTTACATTAGTATTCTTATTTCTATTATTGTAATTAGTTGTGGCAAAATTTATTTGTATGTCGCATATTATTAGTATTCATGTCAAGTGAATAGGGGATGATGTAAACTTCACGTGATTTCAAGAATAAAAACCGAAAACGGATAAACTTGATTTCGTTTTATGATTAATCAAATTCCAATCTCAGACAACATATCCAATCCATACGGTACAGAACCTTCACTCAAATATTCAATATTCTGTAATGTGGAGCAAATTTTTGTCGTCCATAAAATATAGTAATTGCCACACGAACATTAACCACAGCCCTCTTGATTAGAAATAGCCTCGCACTAGCCTGATTAAAACTTTTGCTCCCAATAATGTCCAGAGGACCTTCTGAAATACGACACTTACGGATACTTGGTATTATTTTATTGGCACTCTTAAAGACAAATGAAGACCGTGTCGAGACAGTTATGGCGTCAAACACTGGAATTACCCTTTTCTCGTACTTGATTCCTTCGGCTTGAAGTCTCTATTGATTTAATCAAAAAGTTTTTGTTTGACTGACAAAGTTTACTCTTTTCAAAATATTACTGGGTGATATGGTAACAAGGTGTAGAGTTTTAAATATGTGAAAATAATTTTCTTCTCAATTACCACTGATAATTTCGTCTTTATTTCCGACAGATTCTATTTGAATTGACGGAAATACAAAATTATACAGTTGGGTCGAAGAAAGAATATACATACATCATCAATTTGTGCATTTGATCTGAGTCGACAAACTGATAGAAACGAAACGATGTAGCTACTGCTCAAAAAAATGTCTTATATTTTTTTAATTCACTGATAGTGAAAATGTTACTTACGATTTTGGCTAAATTCCATTTGAATGGCGAGCACTTCTGTTAAAACATTCGTATTCATTTTTAAACTCCGATATCTGGCAATTTAAATATTTCAGTATGCGGAATATTGAACAGAGCCATTTTCAATTCGAGGTTAAAATTTATAATTACGATATAAAATTTACTTACTGTAAAATATGAAATGCTCACAATTTATTTAGTTGTGAAAACAAATTTGTGTCATATTAAATAAGCTGTAAACAATGTAAACTGTCAAACGATAACAATAAATTAGTTTCAAAGCTAAGAAAATACCGATGACTCAGTACATCGTAAATTATGTACAAGCTGTCATCCAAACAAGCTGTCATTTATAAAGCTCTCTATGATTAATCTACATTTTTCACTAGTAGAAAAAAAAAGTTATATAAGAGTAAGTGCATGAGAAGATGGAGGAATAAACGCAATAAGCACAAGAGGCTGCAGTGTTTTCTGGAGACTTGATCTAAATGGACAAGTTAAACAGCACATAAGGTACTAAAAAAATGTGCATTCCTTCGTCGACCTATGTTTTCAAAAAATACTGAATTGCCTTAATTAAAAAAATATTCTGTAGCAGAATCATCCTAACTATGAGTGAAAAGTTCAAAATATAGTAAATTTATGGTATTACCGCGTTCAATTAATAATAACCCTCGATTATATTTTAGTAGGTAGGTCAAATAAAAAATGTGTATCTGCATGTGTTCTTGGTAAGAAGTGAAATATATTATTTTTTTATTCGTATCTATAATCGAGATATTGAAAATATCTGAAACAAAATATAAAACAGCTAACTATTTTTTATTATATACCATATGCATATCACATACAAAATCTTCATTATGAAAATATATAATTCACAAGATTATTATGTATTTAAATTCAAATGGGTATAATTTAAGGAGAGATTGGTTTTGGAAAAAAATGTATTAGTCTTCCAACCTCAAAAAATGACCGTTTGAATACACTTCTCCGTTTCTATTTCTATGACATAGTATTCAATAACTAATTAACTCACAAATTAATTGAAAAAATCTCACCAAGTTTTTCGTAGAACTGTTTCATCCTTAAATATAACTGAATATCTCTTACGGAAGACATTAGGGACATTATGTACAACTGGAAAACTCTACACTTAAGAAAGATGGTAGTAATGAGTATAAATCGGGTCACCAACAATCGAACAAACACGTTACTCTTGCGGACACTGATCATCAACTGATGTATTATGAGTTACAGGTAGACGATGTTAAGGGTGAGATCGCCAGAGTGGGGGATAATCTAACCCCAGACTCAACTGGTCCAGCGTAATAAAAAGAGGGCATCACAACAATGGCTTTTTAGCAACTCCGCAAAAATCATGTTAATACCGAATTATGAATTCAGAAGAGGATAAAAAACTGAGGGGTAACTGAATCAGTTAAAAAAATGCTAAACAATAAAAAGTGATTTATTACAGGTAAGAAAACATTAAAAACTTCTGGGGGCAGGCAGATGCAAAAAAACTGAGGCGTTGAAAAAATCTCACGATATTTTCAACAGGGGTCGATCGATGTGATAACAGTTGAAATTCATTGTTCGTGGGAAAAAACATAATTTTGGACATAGTTGGAAAAAACGTTAACAGCTATAGTTCCATTATAATTCGTTTGGTTTTTATCAATTTTTACATTGAACAAATTGATTGAAATTTCAAGCTAATTAAGAACTAAATTTTTATTTTCATTCAGAAAAAGTTTGGACGCGATAAAAACTGTAAACATTGTGTAGCATTAAATATTTTGTATCTTATGTATAACGTAAATATTAATACAAATCTTGAGCAAGAGAAAAATACTTATACATGATTTGTTGGATTCGACAGATATTATTTGTGAATCACTGTTCGGTTTTTAATTATTAGCACTCCTACGCTCTCCACATTAGATGAAAACTCGTTTTCTTATTGTACTCTCAGCAATGCCTTTCTCTTTATCTGAAATGATCAATAAATGCGACCGCACACAAAGTAATTTAAATTCATTCAGAATAAAAGTGTACTTGACATCAATTAAATGGACATCATTAGTTTTTACTGATGCAGCGACATGCAAATATACTGAATACCTGTACTACAAATACAGGAAAACTTGCGAGAAGGTAAAATAAGAAACAAAAAAATGTATTTCATCACAATGGTATTACCCCTATATCTCTCGAATTTGAATAAAATTATTTGATATCATAATGTTATGATCAAAGTTGCTTCATTCAGCATCATCTTGTACAACTTCAGCAAACAGAAAAAATTTTGTTATTTCCGATTCTTACAATTATGGGTTTTCGGAGTTGTTTTTGGTAATGTACTATCACATATTTCTTTATATGACCTCGCACTAGTCAACAACACATATCGGTATTACATAAATTTATATTATTCATGACTTTTTAATAAAAACTGATCATTTTGATTATACTTTCAGTAACTAAACAGAAAAAGAAATAGAAAACAGAAAATCTTTTTTTTGTTAGGTCGGATATAAATATATTTTCAGACCTCACACTTAGATGAAAACGAAACAAATATAAATTTATGATATCTGATATTCAAGTCAACAGATGCATTCACAACAAAATTTTTGGATCAATCAATAATCTAATCTCAGTAGAACTTAGATCCAATGTGACATCGAATGATTTGAAATATTTGGTGAAGTACATCTAGATGTGTCAATGAAATACGAAAGGAGAAACGGTTTCCTGGCGAAATATTCAATAGTAAATATCCGGATCATCACTGCTCTCAGTCAACACTAAGCACTAGTGGTTAGAAATTCCGTATGAATAACAGACACATCAAATAAAAACGTCTTAATTGGCACTAAAAGGGAACCACACAAACTGATGAAAACAAATAGCTACCGACACCAATGTCAGCAAAAATTCAATATACGCTTGTTTAGTTCGGTATATTGCACTTTTTTGGTATCTCCTCAAACCTAAATCAAGGGACGAGAAATCCGATAACCTTATCACCAGTCAATGCTGCTTCTTTCCTCTTGCCGTGAAAATTGTTGTAGATCAATAGTATTGTGTGAATTATAGTGAAAATGGTGCCCTCAATATTTAGACCAACATTTTCTACATTACTGTACTAGGAGAAAAAATAGCTGTCATCAGATTTGTTGTTTCTTAATTCCTTCTGGTGTGGATACCTAACAAGTAAACCGTATGAAACACAACCAACAGATCTTCTGCAAACCGAATTTCTAGAAATTTGAATTATCATTTAACTCGACATCCAATGTCATTAAAATATTTTGGGGTGATTCTTACTGGCAGCCAAAAAATAATGAAATAAAACGTATACAGATACGGGTGTGTTTGTAAAATGTTCATGTAATGGCCACCCTGTGTATTTGAAACTTTTCTTGCTCATTTTCAACCGCGATAACTTTAGAAGATCGATTGTCTAGAAAATTTTTCTATGACTCTCACATTACCGATGTTATACATACAAAACTATTTTCGACATCCTGATTTTATTTTAATTGTTTTACGTATCCATCCTATTTCTTTACAGCAAAGAAATCTCTTTCCTGTATTGCCCCCATGCAGCGTATATAAACGCGCTGGCAAGCCAAAAGTCAAGAAATCATTCTTCCGCACTGTTTCGCACCGATGGTCCTCACAATGTAAAACCGTAGCTCCGTCACTTCGTTGTCTTTGTCCAGTTATGACGCAAATGTCACGTTATGGTGTTTTTCTAAATTACTATTAAGCCACTTTTTTTTTTCAAGAGTACTCTAGTACTTGTAGTCCTCGATTTAAACCCTATTAACCGAGTTTCCTGGCTCCGTGAACAACTAATTAACTATATGATGCTTTGACGGTTATTTAAATATGATTCCTCGAAAAAACAGTCATTGAGGTCATCGAGACAATCAGTTTATTTTAAAAGGTAAGTGGAGGAAAATCTGAATTGTACAACTGAGATGATCTCTTAAATGGTGTACGGGCTTTAAAAAATGATACAGGTATTATTTTTTGTGTCAGTGATGTAGAGCATCACTAAATCATGCATTTATGCCATTTATTTTGAAATATATTCAAAATAGTTTTAAACAAGTTCATCTCATTCGAAAGTGTTTCACTACCTGATTCACCTGCATTAACCCTCATAAGTATTCACTGAACTTGACTGAATAAATTAAAGGCGATACCTTCAAGAACCTTCAAAAACTTCCAAGGTGTGGCTTTCGTTAGGTTTTTCTCTGAATGTGTCAAATATCTGATGCGCGAGCATCGGGTTAAGAAAGAAGAAGGAATAATTGATTTTTTTGCTAAAATTTCAGCTACATTTCATTTGAGCGCTCAGAAAACTAACCAGCTGTCGATACCCCAAGAACCCTCAAAACCGAAACTGGTGCTTGTGGAGGTCTTGAGTAGAAATTACGTCAATATTTTACAAAAACGCAGTTCCTGTCGACTTTCGACTAAAGAATAGGACTATTTTTTAGTACTGTTAACTTTGCCACTTTCTCCTCAAAGCAAATGTTGAAAATATTTCAAAGGTACTTGAAATATACTTGAAAGGTACTTGTTCCAAAAGGCGTCCAACTAAGTTGGACGCCTTTTGGAACAGCAAACTTCAATTTTTAAATTCCGCTAATTAGTTGAAAAATATATATTCATATGTTTGAATTTCATAAACTGGTTAATTGCTATCTAATAGATTGAAAATTGAAACTAATGATGGGTGTGATCTGTACTATAATGAATATTGGTTTCCAAAATGTGGTCTGAATGCTTATGAACAATCAAGACATAATGTGGAGAAGCACCGTATTATTGAAACATCAACGGACCTTCATTACAATGTTTATTCAGATCAACTTTACGGCATTGGATTTGGGAGAAGAGGCGGCCATAAAAAACTTCCAAGGTCACTAGATTCATCGCCCATTATATTAATTTTTGTGTGGAAGTGAAAAAAAATCTTTCAAGAAGAATTTCCTCAATTTTTTTACACAGAGTCACTCAGGGAAATGAATAGGTTTCCATTGTAATATTTTCCGGTGAATATCACCCTTGCTTGGCGGTCAAATTAACGTTATATCCTTTCAATAAAAATAGAGGTTTTTTTGCATTTTCCTAAAATATTGACCCAGTTTATGACAAGGACTGCTTCGTTTCCTTCTAGTCACCCTCCATTGAAAATTTAATAATATATATTAAATTTCACATAAGAGGTTGTTATACATTCTTTGGATACAATCAATAGATCAAATGAAATAGAGGATTATATTTAGTTCTTGAGTCGTAAAATTGAAGAAACATTTTTCATCAAAATTCTTTAAAAACAACAATTGTAGAGTGAGTCAGAACTAATTCAATACAAAAAGAAAAAGATGTAATAATTTTTAAAGGAAATTGGTACATTTCGGTAATACTTGATGAACATCTGAGAAAAGTATTGAAACATTACCTTATATTTTTCAAATAAAATAGTTTACAAAATGCTTCTGATAAGTTGAACATTTTTTAATAATTTGTGGTAGGAGAAGGAAACTTCACTCTATATAAATTTATTTTTTATTCTCAATTGAATGTGTTTTTCCGTTAACCACCTGTCGCCTTCACACGAACAACCCTCAGAAGTTTAGATCTCTACGAGTTAAGGAGAAACAAGATCCTAATTTTTGACGTGCGATTCTCAACAAGTATACGACCATTTTAACACTTAAATCATCTGTACACATTGAGTAAGTTATTTGTATGCAGCTGACTACAGAATAAGTGAAAAAAAAAACTAAATCACCTTTCACCTCCATCAAATCCAAATTCATCATTCTAGTGACAAAAAATTTGTCAGAAAATTTCAATAATTCGCCATAAACGTTCTTTTTTTTAATCGTAAAATTTGAGGTCATTTTCGTCGAATTCAACTGTACTAATACGCAATTCTGGAGAAAATTGTTGACAAGTTTTCTATTAGGTATCATGGCATCTCCCAACATTACATGTTAGGCTAGATATGATCCGCAATGTGGTGTTCAAATGTCAATGGGTCACTCGGACCAGCATGAAGCCATCCTTTGATATTTATAGTTGCGGTGTTTCAGATTTATTCTACACTCAACGAAACAATGCGAAGACGAGAAAGGTTATGATATAACGCAAATTGAGAACATGCGATACTCCCATGCCTTTTTTTGATAGATTACATGGAGAACTTATTGTTCAGACTTCCTCTTTTCTATTGTGTCCCGCATACTGAATATATAATCGAATAGTTTCATTTTCCGTCTTCGATGAATCTAGTCCATGTACGCAGTGCATTTTTTTATAAAAAACACGAATTTTTATTTTTGCCATCATTGTTCGAAGGTTTGAGTTTTTATTTATTTTTCTTTCATATGATTTATATGACCAATTATTTTGAGTCTACATATTTAATGATGTCCATACCTGCACGGGTGTCAACATGTAATCTTACATTTTTTTATGTCATACTGTCACATCAAGCAAGATCTTTCGACATTTTATACTCCATTTGATACCAAACATCAAACAATCTCATATCAATTTCCTGAGCGAAACCGGGTACCTCAGCTAGTAACTAATGATTGAGACTTTTGATAAAATTAAGTCAAAAAAGTATGTTATATCAATTTCCTGAGCGAAACCGGGTACCTCAGCTAGTAACTAATGATTGTGACTTTTGATAAAATTAAGTCAAAAAAGTATGTTAACAACTATGAATTTTGATTTTGAATTGATTAGAACTTGAGGACAATATGAAATAAAAAGACCACTTCAACCTACCAAATGATTCACTCCGTAAAAACGAAACTGCATTCTTTCCTCATATCGAGTGTCGTTTATTTCCTTGCGTTTCCATTTCGTGATAACTCCAAAGATATAATTTCGAATCGCATGTTGTGTGGCGCAATTATAATGTCCATTTGAGGCGACTTATTTATTTGATAATAATATCGTATCCACCTAAATAATTTTCCGATCGCCACATTGAAAGTAACTTTCATCTTGAACATCAAAATTGGTACAGTAAGCTGTCCTCAAAAGATAGACATATGACATCGTCGTTTTTTTTGTAGACCTATAGATCTCAGCGTAATCGATGAAAGATGGCATGGTAGTGCCGCTGTACCGACTTCTCATGAATAACCAATTCACACAAAACACATCTTTTTCTGAATCACTCTATTCTTTACTGAAAATCATATGAAAATCCATCCGGTAGTTTTTGAGTCCATCATGTTCAGGCTGACAGACAAACAGACACAGTGGGGGGACTTTAATTTATAATATGTAGTAATAATTGAGAATCACCAAGATACTTCTGTGGGTGTGGTAATGAAGGTGATACAAAATCTAATGAAAAATTACCACGAATCTCAAAAGAACATTTCTTCACGAATCGTCATCTACCAGGGGACATATTATACAATGTGTTCAAAATAAAAAAAATCAAAAACAGATATTTAATATCGGTTGAACTAGGAGCTTCTATTTGAATGGCGTTTCGAAATTTATCAATCAAACGATTATGGTGATAAATCAGTAGAGTTGTCGAAAAAGCTAATTTGCGTTCCAAATAAAAACCGAATCTGTTAATGATAAAATGGCTTTAGTTTTTTAAAATATTTCATAGTAGAAGAAAGTGATAGAAAAGAAGAAATTGACAAATTTCGGTTACATTCGGATATCCTAATCGAAATTGCCTGAATTTTGAAACATCATTCAAATAAACTCGAAAATGAAGAACTGTTTTCTAATTTAATCGACTTGGTACCACAAATGATTTCAAATTTAACCCTTATGGCCCTCATCTTAAGAGCAAGTTCAACTTTTTCATAAACTCATTAGAGATATAAAAAATCTTCCTTGGCCACAGAGTTTCACAAAAATATTAAAGAAAAGAAATGACCTATACTATTCTCTATTCAAATGAGGGCTCAAATCATCAATAAAAAAGCAAGTCACACTTAAGTAAGTTGTTCATTTACAACTATTTGGCCAATACAATAGTAGTTTTATTCATAGTAAAAATACCTCACTTGATACTAATTGCTAGCTTCTTCTGCATTTTACCCAGTTTGTATACAACAGACTATAATTCTCATACTGCATTGCAAATGTGTTTGAGAATTGAACAAAAACGACTAATAGGCTTTTCATCACAATTTTTTTTATGCGCATGCATCAGTATCAGCCTTCTTTTTCGTACTGTTTTCTATAAACAACCATGTTAAAAAGCCCGCAACTCATGTTTTAAATATTAAAATATAAATTGAAGTTTATTAATTATAAAAAAAGTGAAAAAAAAAAGTAGTAAGTCAAAATAATCAGAAAAAAAATTTATACTCCATTATAATTATGTACGAAAAGTAACAACAAAACGGTGTTATTATGGAGTATGTAAAAGTGATACACGATACAAATGATTCAAAACCAACACATACTATTCTATAAACTTTTCAAATCCTTGTCTTGAATACCGCAAAAAAAATTATCAAATCATCAAGCAAATTACATATTAAAGGATGTGCAAAATGTGCGAAATGTGAATTATGGGTGAAAAAATATATCTGCTCACTACATATCATGAGAGAAAGTGGTCTACCTGAATAAAACCCTGATCCTTTGAGCTATCAGGAATTTCCACATACTTACATTATTCCTTATTAATAAATTGATGGATGTAGCCGTTACTACGTGGTAGGACATCATAATGAAAATAGAAATGAAAATTTCTATGTTTTATACCACTTTTTACCATTAAAAGTGGTATAAAACATAGAAATTTTCATTTCTCTTTTCATTATTCCTTATTGCATTTTTGACTGTAAATTTGATGTATATTATGTTGTGTTAAATATTTCCCTCCAATAAAATTACTGAACATATTCAATTCAGTATTTACCTATTTGTTTAATTAATAATGTCACATGTACAGCCTCAACATATTGATGGCATGATTTATTTATTAGTTCCATAAGTAATACTCTTGTCATCTGAAATATATTTTCAATTACATCAAATAAATTGTCATTATTAATAGAAATTAAACTGTAAATACTATTTTTTATATGTTTTTAGATAGTAAACAAACGCTGATACCTAACCTCTCAATCAGCTCACTTTTTTCCTTTTTGCGGACACCCATGATGTTTTAATCGCCTTTTTAATTGTTCACAATTGTGAGCCCCAACTGAATGATAAACAAGTGAAGCACCATCAATGTTTTTTTCCAATAATTTATTTGTTTGTAGAGATAATATTCCTTGCAACAGTACGAATGTTTTGAATTACCGCCATGTCAAAATGACGGCTGCGCTTGCGCTCGTCTTAGGCCTATTGAAGAGCGTCTTCACTTCTTAAATCAAATTTTGACAGTTACCAGTAAAAATTTGCATTCGGTTTTAAAGAGTTCACGATATATATCTATTACAGACATATTTGTACGTTTTGTGCTACTTCAATATACGTTAACTATTATGTTTGCTGCCGTTCCTTTAAAATATAATATCAATAAGATTATATCAATGTACTAAGAAAATTCATATTCAATTGAATTACAAAGTTTTTATTGGGTTGATTTTATTCGTTCTTTATTCAACAGAGGCCACGAATAAAAACAGAAAAATTATCTGACATTCAGCTGAACGTTTTTGTGAAATCATAAAAAGAAACGTAAATCAAAAGATTCTTATCCCTTTCGTCCTCCAGAGCCGGGACCAGTGCTGATGTCCAGATAACATTCTTTAATTTCATAAAGTGAATCGCAGTGACCTGTGAGCAGATGTGGGTGCTGTGTGGGAATCTTGGAGTTGACCGCTTAACCCTTTGTCAACACAATGGCAAATGTTTTTGCTCCAATACTTTTCTATCCTTGATGAAAAATGATGAGCTATTTCAATGAATTCTGAAAGTTGTATACGGTGACACACTGTGAGAAAGAGTATACATTCACATTGCCGATTGAAATAAAGATGCGTACATCACTGAATTCGTATCCAAAACAATTAATTTTTGAATTTTCATGAACGATGCCGATAAAGGATACATTCTGCTTGATAATATATGCGTAATTTTTATATGAAAATATATCGGGTATTTCTTAGCATACATTTGAGGGGGTGTTTCTTTGTTATATTTAATGAAGAAAATACAGAACTCCCTAGTTGAGGAGTGAAAATGTTAATTATTTATTTAAAAAAAAAACACTTTATGGTGAGATTTTGACTACAGAGTTTCACAAAATCACAACACGTGTTTCGGTATAGAACAGCTTCTTCAGGCGTATCCATACTCTATATTATATATAGTATACTCTTTAGTACTCTATAGTATATATAATATACTCTATAGTATAGACACGCCTTAAGAAACTATTGTATAACGAAACACGTCTTTCGTTTTAGTTAAATTATGGGAAACGACGGTTTTGACTTTCTACTTCTCCATCTTGATACAAAAATATGTGGAAATCTTTTATAGAAAGGAAAGAAGCAATCAATTTCAAAAATGTAATTTTATACAAAAATGTCCAGATAATGCAAAGAAGTAATTTTCAGACACGAATTGGAAGAAAAAATCCTTTCGAAACAGCTACTTTCATATAAACATTGAATACTTTCATATGAACAATGAATTATACAAAAAAAACACATTTTTCTATTCAGTTTGTATTCCGAACATTCGTTATGGTATTGAAACAGATTTCATTCATAGTGTTCCTACACAATATAGTAAACGAAAGAGATAAAATTTCACTTACATGGAACACTGTCGTATTATTAACCAGATTGGTACTGAAGAGCTGACAAGGCAAGTGTCTTACGGCGAAACATTGAATGCCTACCAGGGAGGATGACAGTGATACATGTGAGTGAAATTTGACATCATTCATTTATTGTATTATATAGGTATTCTGTGAATGATAACTGATTCAATTCAATTATGAATGTTTGCAATACAAACTGAATAGAAAAAGTGTTTTTTGTATATTTAGTGTTCATATGAAAATATTTGTTTTCTTTTTCGTGTAATTCGATGTGTATATGAAAGTAGCTGTTGCGAGAAAACTTTCTCTTCCAGTTTGTGTCTGAAAGTCACGTCTTTGCATCATCTACACATCTTTGTAAAGAATTACAATTACAAAAATTTTAAATTGATTGCAACTTTCCTTTTTTGAAGGATCCCCAGATATTGTTGTATCAAGATGGAGACGTTGAAAGTCAAAACCTGTCTTTCCCAAAAAATTAACCTCTCCTAAAAATATACCCCTTCCAATTTTACGTAAAATTATGTAGTGAAAATTTCACAATAAAGTGTTTCTTGAATACGTTATTGATGTTCATCAAGTATCGGCTGTTTACATATGTACATTTTTTAGGATATTAGAAAAATTATTGAAAATAAAAAAAAATACCTATTTTGGTTGGAGGTTACGATAATTTTATGGAAATGAATGTCACCAACACGAAATCAGTGGCTTAAAAGCGAGTAGGGAACATAAGATTCCAGAAATTTCAAACAGAAATCACTCTTTCATGTATTTTTTCAGAAAGCTTATTGATTTGATGAGGATTCATCCTTTGCATTGTTTAGTTCGAATCATCTAAAATGTCTCTTATGAAAGACGTCAGTAGTGGATGAAAACTACTTGTGAACCACAATAGAAACAATAACACTTTTTTTACCCAAATATAATTGTTCAAATGAATGAATATCATTAGTTTTACTGTCATGATATCTCATGGAAATTTTAAATATTATGTTCCCTCATTCATGCACCATCAATTTCGTATAACTGATATTGATTTTCACGAAATAGTCAACAGGATATGAAGCTTCCATATCACCGGTTCAAAGGAGTTGAAAAATTCCCTGTTTGAAAGAATAATGTACCCACCTTCATAGGAAATACATTTTCTTAAACATTCTTCAGTATCAGTGTCTGTGCATTTGTGCTCTCTAACCTTAAAAACCTATGTCAGGGGCATGTTTATTGAAGTGCTATGACAGCTTTCTATTAAGTGTTCTATTCATTCAAATCGAGTCATTCTTGAAAAAGTTATGTCAATTAATGGATGAATGTCAAATATTTGTTGGAAAAGAAATCTGTAAAAATACTGTTCAGCTTATTTGGTTGAAATTTTGCTAAACTATATTTATAATTTGTGAAACAATATTCAGTTTTGGTGTAGAATAACGTGATTTTCAGCATATTCAAATT
This sequence comes from Leptinotarsa undecemlineata, assembly GCA_015342065.1. Taxonomy (NCBI): domain Eukaryota; kingdom Metazoa; phylum Arthropoda; class Insecta; order Coleoptera; family Chrysomelidae; genus Leptinotarsa; species Leptinotarsa undecemlineata. The sequence goes on from WOGP01004653.1 coordinate 13,221, forward strand.
GAAGTTCTGTTACTGAGTATCAAAATACTGCTCAAATCTGTAAAGTATTTGATGGTTGGTTGAATTCAACAATAAAATCCAAGCAAGTTGAAACTATTTTAATTTATGACTTCATTTCATATGTTATATTACTTGGATGCTGGAAATGAATACCTATATATAGGAATCGCACGTGTTCGGAATGACACGCTTAAAGGTAAGACCTCGTTAGTCCTTAGCTCACATCAAGTTTCGACTTTTGAGAGTTGTCTTTTGTAGGGAGACGACAGCAGCTAGTTAACCAAAAAACAGATCGTTGGCTGTACGGAAAGAGATTGGAGAAAAACTATTATCAAGAGATTTCATTTTAAATCTGTTTTAAAAATCTGTTTCAAAATCTGTTTTTCCGTTAACCAGCTGTCGCACCCCTACGAACGACAACCCTCAGAAGTTGAAACTTGTACGAGCTAAGAATTAACGAGGTCTCACCTTTTAACGTGTGATTCCTAACACGGGTTGGGCGATAGCAAGTGAAGATCGATCGTTCAGACTAGGGCATGAACCACCGACCAACACGGCAGTCAATTCGAGTGAGTGAACAAAGCACC
>WOGP01004654.1:0-13806 GCA_015342065.1 Leptinotarsa undecemlineata
TATTTGATTTTTATTCCACAACGAATGTTTGAAATACAAACTGAGTAGAGAAAAGTTTCTTCTGTATAATTTAGTGTTCATATAGAAGTATTTGTTTCGAAATAATTTTTTTCTTTCGTGCAATTCAATGTTCATGTGAAAGTTGCTGTTTCAGAAGGAATTTCTTTCAGTTTGTGTCTGAAAGTTACTTTTTTGCATGATCTACACATCCATGTATAGAGTTACTTATTTTTCAAGTTGATTATTTCCTTCCTTTCTTTGGAAGACTCCCTGGTCCCTTTTTTTTGTTTCAAGATTGAGTAGTGAAAGCCAAAAACTTTCTATCACAAAAAGTAACCACCATTATTAACTTTGTTATTGCTATTACCACATCTTACTTCGATGGTATCTGGTATGACGATATATTTTTTCTGTCCCGATCGGTTTTGTTTTGTTTGTGGTTCTCTATTGAATACCGTCAAACAATGAACAACTTACTATTTAACAAATTGATGGAGTTAGCGTGTTACTACGTGGTAGGAGATCATAATGAAAAGATAAATTAAAATTTCTATGTTTACAATATTTAAACAATTGTATAAGTTTGAAAATGTCCATATAGGACGAAACTGCAGTAACGTTAGTTACAATTAAATGTGGTAGAAATCATATAAATTTTCATTTATCTTTTCATAACTGACTATTTTATTTTCACGAAGTGTGTGCTGGTCAGGCCATATCCCCCGAAGCTCCGATACATTCGGGAGGGCGCGTCAGCATTATCAATCAATGACCGTTCCCCCACACTGTGGGGTAAGTGTTCTTTGGGCCTGAGAATCATGTGCTCTGATCATGCGTAATGACCCAAGAATGGCTGCCTTCTGTATCTGTCCGGGTAAGATTTCTGTCTTAGTGCGGCAAGCCGGTATGATTTATTTCAAGACTCGAGAGTAGAGAGAGTTTTATTCTTATATACTCATGTAAAAAATTGATATCGTTGGCAATATCATGCTAAATAGTGTTCGAATTGTTCAAAAACAGAAAGTTGTGTCTAATAATCTACGCGATATTAACTTTTTTATTTATACATAACTGCCTTGTTTTCCATTACTTAATTTACAAAACAGTTTACAAAATTGTAGCATGCAATGCTATGCAATAGTTTCAACCCTCTCAAGAAACATATTTAAATAATTAAAATTTTTCTCGAATTTCTAACTCGATTTCATTAGAAAAGAAAAGAAGTCACTGGTTGCCATTCAAATTGTTCTTAGATTACTTAGATAATGTTGGATCGGGAATTTCGCGGTTGAAGAAATTCCCAGGAAGGGCTCATGTTGCTGGGCGTCGGTGTCGATATGATTTAGAGCAGTGTTTATAGCTCAACTTCGCTTTCCGTGCAAGAAATAAGAAATATGGCATGGACGTCAGCAGAGCGCTGTACAATAAAACTATCCGCCAGTCACGAGCGAGTGCAACTGTACAAAACTTGGTTATCGAGATACAAGACATGCCTTGGTTTTTATCGAACTATTGTCCGGGAACAATATGAACAGCCAATACAAAAAGTTTAGCTTGCAAAATGACACAGACGACGGCCACTGAGTAAAGTAAACTTTTCATTTAGTTTTTCCACGAAGAAATATTCGTCAGTTCTCCGATATTTCAAAATTTTACTGTACACTGAGATGTATATAGCGGTGTTGTTTAGGTTTGGATTTGGTAGATTATGTTGTAGTTTTTTTTTCTGACACCAGTTGTAGTAACATCAAAACTGATTAGGCATATTTCGTTGGGATGTTGTTTGTTTTATAGATTTTTCAAATCTCGCTTATTAGGAAAAAGTCAGATGTATGCACAATATTCGATGTGATTTATCATTATCCTATAATATGATGGAATTTATGAAAATTCATAACGTATTTAAGAAACACTGCCTCATGCGTGTTTATACTATATGAACACAGCACATTTCACTACACAATAATTCCTCGGGCGTGTTCATACTGTATGATCACGAGTCGTTTCACTATACGCAAGCCTCCACACGATTTTTTATAATACAGTACATTCGTCCGCAGAGCCCATACTGTGTGAACACAACACGTTCCACCATACAAGAGCTTGCGCAGATGTGTTCATACTGTATACACACGATAAGTCTTACTATTTGAGAGCTTCTGCATACTGTATATGAATACGACTCATTTCACTATACAATACTTCCGCAGATGTGTTCATACAGTCGTGTTCACAATGCATGAACACAAAAAGTTTCACTTTTTGCTTCCGCAGGCGTGTTCATACTATATGAACATAACACGTTTCACAATACAATAGGTTCCTTATTCGTGTTCATTCTGTATAAATCCAGCACGTGTTTCACTATTCAATAGCTTCGTCAGACGTGTTCATGCTGCATGAACACATTACTTTCATTATACAATAGCTTCTTCATGCATGTTCATACTATATGAACACAATACATTTCACTATTCAATAGCTTTCTCATTCATGCATGTTCAAACTGTATGAACACAACACGTCTCACTATACAATAGCTTCCGCATGCATGTTCATACTGTATGAATACAGCACGTGCTTTGTCATTTAATAACTTCGTGTTCATACTAAACTAATACAATACATCTCACTATTTATGAGGTTCCTCGTGCATGTTCATACTGTATGAAAATAACACGTATACAATCGCTTCCCCATGCGTGTTCATACTGAATAAATACAACACGTGTTCTACAATGCAATAGCTTCGTCAGCCGTGTTCATACTGTATGCATACAACACATGTTTTACTATTCAATAATTTCGTCAGGCGTGTTCATGATGTATGTTGGTATTGTAGATACCAACAATCGAAACGTCCTGAACTAACGTAGATTGGAATCCCTTTGTATTTTATTTTCTTTTTTCATTTCTTTATTTTTATTTAATTTTTGTTCAATTGTTCTATTTTTTACTTGTATTGTATTTCACTGTTATTTCATTTCAGGTTTTTTGCTTAATAAAATTTTTATTTTCAACTATTAATTTTTAATTCTTCTCTTTCAGGTGTCTCAGGGATTTCATATCATTTTATATGTTAGACAATGGAAGTCCAAACTAGTGAAAAACTCATGTTACTGACACTTGAGATAGAAAGATGAGTTTCCATGGATGTCCTAAGATTTGATTCTGCTATTGCTATTGAATGCTATTGACAGAATGTGTTCCATTTATTTGGAAAAAGTGATTTTATGACAAATTTGAAAAAAAAACTATAAGCCAAATTAATTATTTTTAAACAAAGTCAATTCCTTGTTGGTTTGATTTTTATTCAGAATGGAATTATAAAGGCAAATTGATACATACCTACGTATATCTTGAATAGCGATACATATTGAATTAAAATATCTAATACTGAGGGTTGGCAGCAAATGTATCGAAGTCGATAAAAAGTTGAATTTTCGATTAGCTCGTTGAATCTTTGATAGAATAATGAAAAGTCATTCAAGTAACAAGTTTCAGAGTTGGCGACCATAATAATTTCAGTTGCAATTGATGCAAATATATAGATAATTGGGAAGTAGGTTATTCTATGCTTTTTTTAAATCAAAGTTTCAAGTTCACAACAACCAACCCTAGTGAAATCAAATCGTTATACTCTGTTAGCACTCTAGAATTGCAACTATTGACTGTAATTTTTGGTAAGTGAATTTTTTCATTTATAATAGAAAATACCTGCAAACAGATAAAATCTCACTTTATGATATATTTTAAATTTTTTGCAAGAACCTACTTCCGAGTGACAAATATTTGCAGCCTTGAAATATAAATAATATATAATGATTAATATCATATATACAGGTACAAAGAAACTACTCTATTGTTATTCAGAAATAAATGTACCTACCGACCAAAAGGGCATTTTTTTTCGCATTGCACATTATCCTTAATTCAAATGGTTGGGTACTTATACGTGTCTCTGCGTTATGGGCAGCGATTTAAAACGATAATATTATCAGAGTGCCCTCAGGTTGCATAAGGGTAGTTCACAAAAGGCTTCCTTATTTCTTCGCCGGACAAAACTTTGCCTGGACATCGTCGAAAAGGGTTGGAACTGGTCAAACCAGTATATTATGTAAATTTTTGAATGTTGGTCATTGGAATGACGCGTCATGGGAAATTTCTGTAACGGTCAATTCTGATATGGGACCCTTTCCTAGGTACGTGAGTATTGTATAAATAAAACGGTTCTTAGTTTTCATATGCGGGCATTTTAGAAAGGTGTGATCGTGGTGATACTTTTACTTTTATTGTACTGTTTTATTGGTACAGGTATATATTCAAAACTCAAAAGAGATTTTTTTTCATTTGAGAACTTTGCGGTGTCAAATTCAATTCATTATGTAGCTTGACAAAATGAGTTTTCCATAGTGGGAATTATTTAAAAATCAGATGTTTCTTTTTTCGACATTCGTCATTCGTAATTACTTCTATATTCACCATTATCAATTCACTGATATTTACATCATTTTCAAGTAAGAAGTTCTATATATTAACTTTGCCGTTTCTTTTATATTGTTGGTATAATCAGAGATTAACTTAAATAAATAAGTAGGACAAAATATGTTAAATGGTTTTATTGCAAAAAAAAAGATAATAATAATATAGATAATAATGATATAGATAATGTACTGAAAAAAAACTTCTGAAGGTCCTAGGTAGCAGTTATCACACCACTCTCCTCAGCAATTTACGGTATTGATTAGATAAAAAATAATGACATCGTTGAGCGTAGTATCTACATATTTACTCAGGTTACGTTACGCTTATTGATTTCCTTCTTGAAAAAAAAATATTAAAAAAATTTTCTCTTGCAGTGTATTTAGCTTTACTTCAATATGAAATGGTGACTGTAGTTTGATGCGTACTTCTTATAAGTATATAACAGGATAATTCAAGAAAGCCAAGTTAGTAGAACATGTCCCGTGAAAGTATCTGCAGCAGAGGGTTACCAATCTTTTTTCTTGGTATTCCAGTCCATCACAATGCGTGTGAAGTTCATATGTTCCGTAAAGAGAATATTTTTTTCTGGATACGATCTCTAGGGGCCGCAGAATAGACTTACGGATTTGTATCAAACATTGAAAGGTATCGAGGTGCAGGTACAAAACTTTCTAGTTGGAAATTGTCTGTTTATGAGAGCTACCTGTGTTACTCCGGAATGTTTTTGTGCCTAGATTTATTGCTATCTTATTTATTATCCAACAAATCAATTGACGCCCCTTTTTCTTGGGGTCGAATAAACGTACTGGCTGCAGAACTTTGGTTATCTAGAAATATTCTCTCTTGATCCACAGTAAACAAATGAAGTGGCATAATTTTTTCTCTTATGAAGACGCCACTTATAAGATCGACAGCAAGCTCAAATTGCGATTATCAATAATAAAACAATAAAGGATAATCTAATGGCGATCTATTGCAAGACCAAGCTTCAACAAACACCAAATGAAAATTCGCTTTCAGCGCGTTCACGCTTGTTTGTCTTCATTATTCGTGGTTTAATTTACTGTTAATTCTATAGATGGTGTCTTTGTAAAAACAGTCATCATCGCCTCTTCTTGCTTAGCAGTATTTCTATTAAGGACATGAGAGTTAAGTGTTGGAACCATGTCAGTTTTGATGAGACCCATCGTTGGTCTAATAGGAGCAACGATTCTGGTATCATCTTGTTTCCTGCATGAACTGGAAGCCACAGAAAAAGAGAAAAAGTTTGATTTTGCTGTTGTGACCCTCGTTCATCATTGATGTTCGAGTTGTTTCTCTGTTGGAGGATAAAAGGGTTTCACTTAGTGGATCCTCGACCAAGCCTAGTAAACTGATGGGACCTATGGCAGTTCGAAACAACGTATAATATATACAACGTGTTTGGGATTTGTTATCATTTCGTTTCAGTGAGAGTTGCAAATGAAACAAAGTCAATTGCATAGTCAAGTTGAAACTTGACTATGCAATCATATGTAGTTATGACCCTCATTTATTTTCGATATTTGTGGATTGAATTTTCTGTTTCGTGTTTAGAATCGAAAGATTCAAATGTTGGTTCTATGACTTGATCTAGTAACGTGATAATAAACGGTCGAAATAGAGCCATCTGACTTTGAAGGTTTACATCGGACTTTGAAAGTTGACCTACAAGAAAAAGGCATCGGTCTATATTTGTTACGAGAAAGATAGAAATTCGTTGAAAAATCTGAACTGTGTGACTCCGAAGTTCAGCTAGTTAGCCCCTGTACTAGACACGGTCAAAGGTTTTAGAAATATCAAGGTCAAGGTCGAGTCGGACCGATTTTCCCGGTTGCAATCTTGTGCATCTTTGTTTGTGAAGGTTCGGTTTCGTATATTTCGAAGCGTCAAAGCAGTTTGTAGGAGTAGAAATTCATTTTTTTCGCAGAATTCATGACAACACTCTATTTGAAATTTCGCTAATAATAGTTGATCCAGATCAAATTTAAAATAGCACCTACACATTATTGTTAAAACATATAAACACAAGCTTCATAACGAGTGCATTTTCGGCATGTTTAAAAATAGCCATTGTTATTCCTTTGCAGCAACACTAACATTCCTGCCAACTTCAGGCCTATTTCTATGCTACCTACCCTTGCTAAAATCATAGAAAAACTTGTTAAACAAAGAATTGTGATGTTTGTGAATAAGCATAATATTAGTACTAGTAGTAGTCAGTTTGGGTTTCAGAGTTTGAAAAACAAGGAAGATGCTATGTTTCTTCGACTGGAAAACGTCTTTCTCAATTTAAATAATCGTGAAATAGCAGCGGCAGTTTTTTGCGATCTTTCAAAAGCTTCCGATTGCGTAGATCATGAAGTTCTGCTGCAAAAACTAGAAGTGTATGGCTTTAGAGATATATCTTTGAAACGGTTCAGATCATACTTGTCAGAACGCACTCAGAAAGTCAAACTCCCAGACAACATATCCCATCTCCAGTCAGTTACTTGTGGTGTTCCACAAGGATCGGTTCTAGGCTCTATTCTCTTTTTGTTATATATTAACGACACAGTCCTTATTAATGTAACCAAAGAAATAACCCAATTCGCCGATGACACTACTTTATTTTGGCATTGCAAGAACGAAAGGGAACTGCATGATTTCATCAGCATGAATATTATAAAAATAAAAGACTGGTGTGATGTTAATCTCTTGTCATTTAACATCTCAAAAACTAGTATCATCCCCCTCAAGTGCTCCACACTAGATATATACCTAGGTACTCAATCAATAGAAAACAAAATGTCAGCAAAATTTCTGAGATTACAAATTGATAAAAATTTGGATTTTGAAGGTCACATAAATAACCTATGTAAAAAAATTTCATCAGGATGCTTTGCAGTCTGATGGTATGTCTGATGCAAAAAAAATACAGGACGGAAATTTTCACTTCACCACTTCTCAATACCAGAAATAAGCTCAATATAGGTTCACCGATTCCAATATCATCAAAAGTTGAGAGGTATTTCATATATAATGGAAAGAAAATGTTTAACCATTCGCCAATTGAGATCAAAGGCATAACATGTACCACTAAATTTAGGAAGTCTGTAAAAAAGCTTTTGATTTCAAAGGCTTTTTATTCACCAGAAGAATTCTATTCAGATAGAAATTTAAATTATATAAACAATTAATTTTAATTATTATGTTTCAGTACCTAGTGGTATTTGAACTATGTGACTTTTAAAATTTTTTGTTCGATGTTTACATTTAGCTCTGAACTGTATAGTTGAGAATGTTTACGAAGTTGATACTTACTTTTATTTTCTATGCATTCACTTTTATATTTTTATGCTTTATAGTTTTTATATTCTTATACTTACATTTATATGTTGCATGAGAATATTCATTATTATTGTCATTATTTATTTCAATATATATCATATATATTATTACCTTATGACTACTTCTTCACCCCAAAATTCTGAAATCACCAAATTTTCAAATTTCAAATACTACTTTTAATTTGTATAACTTATATTCTTTAAAATAATAACACTTTGACTGTGATATTTCGTCTTCGACAATATCTATTAAGTTGTGTTTCTTATATTTCTTAGAATAGTAACACTTTGGTAATGAGATTTCATTTTTGACAATTAAGTACATTTTGATTTGATTTAACAACAAACACATATTGAAAAATACACTTGTATGTTCATTCATCAATAGTACTACTGAATATTGTCTCAATAACAATTTCACTTGGTACTACCATTATTGTCGAGTACACGTGTTCATGCAAATATTTGTGCAATCCCCTCATCTTATTCTTCGTGCCTACTATGTTCTATCCACAAACCACTCAATTCATTCGCATTCTCTCTTTTTCGTCGCGTGTTGGTATCCGTGAATGATTCATATGTAAATTGTAAAACATCTGCCAACGTGATGGTCAAAGTGGACAATTCTGAAACGAGGTCATCGAGTATTGAGTAGCCCCACGTCGAGACACCCTTTCGGGTTGAATTACTGACCCTCCGAAATAGTCAATGGCAACTACGATTTTTTCGTATTCAAACAGGTTTGACCAGTGGTGTTATGAATGGGTCAAGTTGAGTTGGGATTGAAATGCTCAGAGTTGGTCCAAAAGAGCTGAAAAGGACTGCCAGATACGCGAAGGTTGGAAAAGGAGTGGGGATAACAGGATTAGTTTGGATATAGTGAATGTTATAGCATTTTTTGACGATAAATTATTAAAAAGGAGTTTATCAATGTAATTTAGTATCAGGGTGTCGCTCAATGATACTAGTATTCTATTATATGTGAAAAAAAAACGAATTTGTTGAAACTGACCCTACGTTACAAATCCGCGGCGAGAAATAATGACTTGATAGCAAGATTGCTACGAGCTAAAAATTTCGAGATAAAAAGTAATTGAATGAAAACGACTTCAAAAATGCAATCAATTCAAAAGTATCTATGTACACAAAATTTAATCACGAAATCAGAAGTAGGTACAAAATAAATTGTACGCTCCTGATTTATTTCGTATCTACTTTTGATTTCGTTTTATTGGTTGATTTCGTGTTTATATACCTAAATACTTTTGAGTTAATATCTTTTCAAAGCCAATTAAATTCTACTCAAATTCTTCTTTTTAGTATTCAAACTACAGAATAGCATAAGCCTGATGAAGAAAGCAGTAGCACAATCACCTATAGTATAAAAAAAAACATTGATTCAAATTGTGTTAGATTAGACAACAGAAGAAAACTGACTGGATGTTAATTGAATCTCGTTTGATGCAGTTTTCCTTGATGTCTGGAATTATATAGTGGTAGTTTCTGGAAGTATATAGTTGTATTTATCAGTCATAGAAATATATGAACGTTCACAAACTTTCTACAATACATTCTTATTTTTTCTTAAAGTTAGCTTGGTTTTTGATATTGATATAACGAGTTTCCTTTTATTTGAAACACAAAGCGATTGCTTGAAAAACAGTTTATTGTAAATTGTACAGAGAAGACAAGGAAAGAGAGTAGGATGAAAATTGGGTTGAAATACATTTTTCCTAACTGAAAAAAAATTACTGTTACAAAAAAATGTAGTTGATGACGGTTTCATAAATGAAGCTACCTTCTCTCTCTGTCTCTCTGAAGAAAAATAAAAAACTCAGTAAACGTTTGATACAAAAACTACAGAAGAATTTGTATTATCTCATTTGAGTTTCACTTGTAAGTATTACCCGTTTCATATAGCAGATATTAGGTTAGTCCAAAGTGAGTAGGTCTATTCGACCATCCACCGCAACCCACAAGGGTTTATAGCAGATATACTCAGAGTTGATTTGACCGAACTACACCATCATAAATTCCATCTTTTGTTTCACAAAGATTGTTCTGTCGAGATGTGTTTTTCCGTAATACAGCTATTGCCTCCCAACGAATGACAACCCTCAAAAGTTCGACCATGTATGAGATAAGGATTAACAAGTGATTCCTAGTACCTAACATTCTTAATTTCTACATCAACAATTGTGACAAAAAATTATCTTTATTCAATACCTATATTCTTACGGTTCCCTTTCCAAGACCGAGATCAATAAAATCGGATTTGAATATTGACGAAGTATTCGTTTTCTTGATTTTTAAACCACCAATTATTATTAATAATAATTTTGGCACTTATTCCATACATCTTCAAATTCTTTACTTGCGTTCATTTCACAAAAAGAGTCAACAAAGAATAATAGTTTCTTTAATTAACGAATAATAGTGATTTAGTAGGTGAAAATAAAATGGGGCAAGAACAGTTTTCGGGGTACTGTTTCACTGTAGGTCCGAAATGAGAAAATGAGAGGTGTAAAACTTTCAAAGAGAATAGCAGATATCCATATTTTTTATTATCGCAAATTTTGTTGTTGAAGATATTATAACTGAACACTTGCACCTTAGCAGTGCTATACCTACTTGCTATTTCTACCGATTAAGCTACGGTGATAGCGAAACGCGTCTAAAATAGATTTTTTTTTGTGAAAAATTGTTCGATTATCATCATGGATAATGTAATTAATTTTCATCAAGTAACGGGTCAGTCCATTCATCATTTTTACATTACAAATTCTCTGTTTTCATTTTCCTGTCATTTTCAAAGGAAACAATAATAATATAGGAATGTAGGCTTGTACGGCTGGAGTCAATGTTTTGGATGGTTTCCGGATTTTGCCGTGGCCTTCTTTGATTATGATTTCCAAACGTTTCGACTGCAATTGTTGCAGTCATCCTCAGTGGCGTGACGAAGTACTCTTCTTGATATGTCAGCTGAAACTGAAGCTCCCATTTATGCCGTGTCATTTATAGTTTGGAGTCATGGGAAAAAAGAACTTCAGGACTTCCTAAATCATCTGAATAACTTTGAATGCAGTCAATCTAGACATTGGAAGCTACATAAATTTACAACAAGCTGCAAATACGTGTAATTGTTAAAAACATAGTTATAAATGAGATTTTAAAATTCCGAATGATTGCGATGTCTGGAAAAATGTATGTACCTTCACTCCTATTTTTTTGTCTAATTTGACCAGACTATTTCATTCAAAAATCTTTTTTCTTGATGTATTAATTATCAAAGAAAGTAATCAACTAGGCCATAAGGTGTATAGGAAGGAAACACACACAGATCAATACCTACATAATGGATTTAACCATCATCCAAAACAGAAAAGAACCGTCATCAACACCCTAATGAACAGAGCTTTGAGAATATGTAAAGAAAGGTACGTCAACGATGAAATAAAACACAACTGTGTTACAAGCGAACGGCTACGACAGAAAAGACATAATCCGCGCTAAACGTCTAGAGGGAAAGAAGAGAAACACCAGTGAAGATCAACCCCAAGGCACCGTCTATCTGCCATATATAGAAAGTGTCACCCACCGAAACAGAAAAATTCTAAAGAAGAAGAAACTTAACACCATGGGTAAAGATAAATTATCTTGCATACATTTTATGTATTCAATAACCTCTTTGAATAATATATCTTTCGGTACTAATGAAACGGTATCAAATATTCCACTCTCATTACTGAAGAACACAAATGATGTAAGGAATAAAAATCGTCAGAGCGTCAGAGCCTAAAACAATACAACTTGCTTTGTTACCTAACCCTTTCGGGATATGATCTTCCGAAAGTGAATGGAGTACCTGCTCCGAATGGATGCTGAGGTAGAGAAAGGTGGCAAAAGGGTGCATAAAAAGTGTGTTTTTATTAATGTGCAACCTGTATGTGATACAAGTGAGGAAAAGTTCAATAATATTTTGATATTTTTAGTAATATAATTTGTTCGAAGAAAGTCTCTTTGACGTATGTATTAAAATGTAGTAATTGATACAACAAAACATTGATTTTTGGATCCATTATAATGTGTGCAACAACAGACCGTTTCGATATTTCAATGTTTATGTTAATTGTAATTTTAATTTTTGTTGTCTCGTAGTTTTCATCGAGTTTGGAGGTTTTTTACAAAAAATCTTTCATATCATTTGAATAACATACTCAGATATACAGTTTGGCCTTGAAGATGGCGACAAACGTCACCGAAACGGCTTCAAAGCGCCAACAAATGTTCAGTAAACCTAGATCGAGAAGGCGACGGTTTACTTTCAGTCGGTCAAATTTATTTTTGAGTGTTTTTGTTCCATTGGAATTTAATATTATTGAGTAGATATTTCAAACTGATAAATTAATAGTGAATTGGACTTCATTCCTCACGAAATTTGAGAAAAAGCCAAAAATTTTCCTCCGATCTTTTGCCACAGACATTCAGTTTGAAAATGTAGTGTTGGTTTACTTTGACTGATCACAATTTTTGAGCTTGAAGCTACTGACATTGAACACAATATCAATATTGCCGACTGAAACCTACAGTTAAATTAGGGTTTCTTAGCACGACTCAGGACGAGAAATTCCAAAAGGCAATTCCGATGAAAAAAGAAGATCAATTAAATTGTAACGAAATAATATCAGATAACTTTCAGAACCGGCTTTAACAACTACCTATTTTTTCATATTCATTATCTTTCCATGTGAAGAAGAAAATATGATGAGCAGAGAGTTGTTGGTTCACAAATGGGTCAAAAACACCTTACTGTTCTAGTGCACGTGTTTTCCGTTGTAGACCCAGGAGAGAGATATCAACCTGACTAGGAACCTATGCGACTGTATTTCAAGCAGAAATTTAAGCTATTGAATAGTGTGCGAAGAGATTAGAAGAATTCAACCTCATACACAAGTCAATAAAAATATTCTCGAACTGTCACGCGACGTTGGAAGCTCTTGGCTCCTACCGAGCAATATCTAAATTGATAGCAAATTACCAAAAACAACTCTCCTCGGTAGGAGAGACCAGATTGCCTCTGGTTTGGATTCCTGGTCATACTGGCCTGGAATGCAATGGGGCTGTAGTGTCTCTTGCAAAGAAGGGTTCTGCAAGCAGCTTTATCGGAGCAGAACTTGTCAATGGCATTGCTTTAGGCTTTGCCAAACAAAGATTGAACACCTGGATGGCCAGAAGATCAATGGACTTCTGGCAGAATCTTCCAGAACTGGCTCACTCCAAGGCACTTATTCAGCTTTCGAAGCTTGATACCAAAAGTTGTTGGACTGCAGTAGGGATGAACTACGATATCAGGGCTTCTTATAGGTCACTGTCATTTGAATCATATCATCATATGCAGATAATCGGACTGTCGGTAAACAATGTGTGTCGCCTCTGTTTGGAAAATGATGAAACAGCAGAGAACATACTTTGTGCCTGTCCCGCACAAACTAATCGGCTTCGTTAAGAAGCTGGGTATATTTGATCGAGTGTGCATAGGTGTGAGCCACCATGAACCCTATCGGGTTGCGATGGAGGGTCGAATAGACTCATTCACTTCAGATCTAACCTAACCTAACCTGAATAAGAAAGGAAAAGGGTTTTTCTCAAAAACTTATCTATCCTGAAATAGTTTTCAAAAATATAGTGAAATCGAAACAAAATGTGTTCCATGTTTTTCTAGATTGATGGAAGAAGTAAAAGGTGGTCTTCCTCGTTTTTTTCAATAAATAAATTTTCATTTCATTATGAAACCATAACTATTACATGAGAGTAGTAGGATTTTCTGATAATTTTCATCAGAACATCAAAATGTCATGTTGTTTAAAATTAATTTTTTTTCTCCTTTTACTACATTTTCAAATAATAATAATAATAATATTTATTTTCTCACAAGACATATAAAATGTATAGGAATGGTCGGTATATAATGCAA
>WOGP01004655.1:0-13806 GCA_015342065.1 Leptinotarsa undecemlineata
GCCGACAGTAAGGTCGCTGCACCTTCCAAAACCTTCGCAGAGGCCACCGTGAGACACCTCAAGGTTGCCAAAGAGAGTGTGTGTTCGGCGAGTCTTGGCCTACACCTGCCAATATAAAGGAGATGTTCCTAGCGACCTGTCCAAATTCCTGGAAAGAACAGGATGGAGGATGACCTAGGAGAACAACTCCTCGGGAAGATGCACAATGGGTCAAATGTGGGTCTACACTCACCCTCCCTACTCTACAGATACTATGACAGTAGATGATATCCTATTTCACTTTTATCAGTCTCCTATGTATGGGACACTGTGTTTTGTCCATTCTATGGCCGTCTATAGTACAAGCAGGACATCTAAGTGAGTTATATAACTTTTAAGCCTTATTTCCTATTTTTCTGCACATTTGATGCATAACTCGGACTATCCGTTTCGGTACAATCTTCAGTTCTTTGCCTATTGAAGTGGCATCTGAAACATCTTTGTACATTGATACTCATTCTGGCTCTGTCCCCTACAACTGAAAATATAATTTGTACGAATAGAAAACATTAGTTAATGGAGGTTTGTTGGAGCGAGGGTTACGGGGAAAGAGGAAGGATGTGTATCAGAAGAAAATATAAAGAGTGAAAACAACACGTTTCTGAGAAGAAACAGCCTGCTGACCTTGATTCTAATTTCAGAAAGAAAATTTTTATTTATTAGGTATCACAAAACATAAAAACTAATTTCATTACTTTGCATGCTGATTTGACACTGAAAATGTATGATCTATTTGACCGTAAGAGTTCATAATAATTTGAACATCAGCACACAGATAACAGCAGAAAATGAAAGAGGCGAGTCTAAATCATTTTACGGTCCTGTATATTGGATCTGATCTTACCTCTTCAGAGAAGAAGTGCTATCACAAGACTCGATAACTTCAAAACAATCGTTTTCCGACGCAGTATCTGTAGATGACCCTTCTGTGGTATTATCCAATCTAAAAATACTTCATTTCTGAAGAACATGAGTGAACTGAATGATTAGTTTACCTTGAAATTGGAGGAACATACTCGTCAACAAAAAAACGGGGATGAGCACCCTTTCTTAAAAATATTTTTCCACTGGGTTTAACTTCAAAATATTTCCCTTCGAAATGAACAGAACAAATTCTAGCATACTTTGAAACATTCTCAGGGCATTGTTTCAGTCCTAGTTTTTCGAACCAAACAGCTCTTTCATCGACATCAGCTGGAAACCTGAAAATTGTTTTACTCTTTATAAAATATGTTCTCACATGGAATACGAATTTTGAATGCAGTGACTCGGTACTTAGTCTAGTTCACACGTACAATTTTCTTGTAAAATTTTTATATAATCTCCGAAAAGTTTAAGGTAAAGTTCGAAAAGGCGTTGAAAAAAATACAAACTAGTAAAAAAATTGAGGTTTGGTATATCTCGAAAATTATTAAAAATTTTCGAATTTTAAAAAAAGATCCAAAAAGGTCATCAAATTTGCTAAAAAGAAAGTTTCGACTTCCGGTCTATTATTTACAGAGCCCTGAAACTAGAGCCAAAACGGATAGTCTGGCTTTCGCGCGCGGCAACAATAAAATTATTTAAACATATTAAATATGAAAATTAAGGAAAGAAAAATTCATGTAGCTTTGGAATACATCCATGAACAATAATCCGCGGTTATACAATTTGTATCCCAATGTATCCATTAATTATTCATTTGTTAATTAATATTTTTTTTAAACTGAAAGTTAAATCATCAGCTGATGCAATACGTGGAAGTCTTCTACAATCCCGATGCATTTTTTCAAGATATTGAAGTTGCCGGAGAACAAATCATGTTGGCCTTATACGGTTAATTTGGTACAAATATAACTTCAAACCAATGTCGCATTTCTCGATTTTTAAGCACCGTCGGTAAATCCAAAACAGCAATCAACTTAGCAACTTTATCTCCAACATCAACAGCACCCTATTTACACTCATTCAGGACGTATTACTAAGTTCAGTTTTGGCTTGGTAATTTTAAGTTGAATCCGGAAGATTGTGGTTGGATTAAATCTAAAATAATGTATCTTACAACGAAAACAACGGAAAAATTGACACCTGATGAGCTGCTTAAACTGCCTCATTGTACCTGCATAAAAGAATGTGGGTGTTTGAAAATTTCAAACAGGAGGAGCTTAAGCGATAAGCTATCATAACCCACTGATTTTTTAAAGAAAGTCGGCGGTGGAGAAAACAGGAACCTAAAATGTGCCTTAGATTCGCAATACATTTCTATATCTCCCAAGCTCGAATAATTTTTACAAAAAAATATTTTCGTTCAGATAACCTGTGCCTGAGGTAGGCATCCAAATATTCGATTCAATCGAAGAGCAAACAACTGTTCAATAGCCTAACGAAGGAGCCTAAAATTATTGCAAGTTCAAAATTTCCAAAAAAATTAAGGATTTCGATTTGGTTCTGCCAGCTTAACAGTAAAGCTAGCAGAATCCACTGATTTAAAAAAAAACACAAATAAAATCGGCGATAGAGGGCAATAGGAGCCTAAAATAAGCCCAAAATTATGACATAACCTGATTCAACAAAATGTTTTTTCTGAGGTTCGGTTCTGCCAGATTAACGTTAAACTTGCAGAACACACGAAATTTGCGTTAAATGAAGAGCAAACAAATCTGGAATAGGCTGCAAAATCAGGCTGAAATTATGGTCTGAAAATAAATATAAAAATTCAAATTGCTTCTGCCAGCTCAACAAAAAACTTCATCTTCGAAAATACAAAAGTATAGACACACCTGAAGAAGAAATTGAATAGCGAAACCCGTGTTGGGTTTTTGTAAAACTGTGTAGGAATAATCTCACAATAAAGTGTTTCGTGAAAACTATTCATTTATCACTATTGATTGAGATCGATAATTTGTATGTATTGTATTGCAAAGTAGGTTAGGTAGAGTACCAGTCAGACTGAGGAAACTAGATACTGTTGTAGTGAAATGTGTATTAGAAATAAGGCCAATATTGTAAAAATCAGTCATTATTATCGATAGCCGGTCGGTTCGACGTGAGTGCTTTGTTCATTCAGTGGAATTGACTGCCGTGTTAGTCGGTGGTTCGAGCCCCAGGCTAAGACCTCGTTAATCCTTAGCTCGCACAAGTCTTGACTTCTGAGGGTTGTCGTTCGTAGGGGTGCGACAGCTGGTTAACGAAAAAACAGATTTTAAACAGATATGAATACGAATCTTCAAAAAGATGTGTCATATTTGTTCTTCACTTTTACAATTGAAACCGTTTTATTAAGTTCATTTTATATATTTTTAGTCAACCAGTCAACATTTTTCGCAAAATGAATGCCTGGACTATTGTCATATTATAAACAAACTTGCATTTCATAACAAAGCGATTTGATACCCACTGTGACGCCAATGAGCAAACTTTGTTCTGTAGGTACTCACCTATGAAAGCTCAAATTTTGGCTTGAACATTTCGTTTGCTTACAAACCCAACAGTAAACCACCATTATCCGTCTCTATTACTCTTAAACTGTAATAAATATCACACGCGAACAACAAAGTCAACATGGAACTGGTGAAATTTGTAAACAGTAAAGAACGATCACAAACAAGAGAGCAACCTAACACAGCAGGCTGGTAGACGCATGAACGTAGGGTAGACACATCAAATGAATTCTTTCAACAGCGTTGCCACGTGTGGAGTTGCAACGAATCGTGTAGTAATATACTTGGCGAATTATTCCGGCACTTTTTGTAAACGGGATACCAATCGTTTTTTATCGAGCTTAAGAGCTACTTAGAGTGACAGTAACGGACAAATCTTCATTGAGATAATATTTATTTACGGGATAATTCTTTAATAAATTTTAAATTACATTATGAAGAGAAAACTTGCTCCAAAAACCGTTTGCAGAATTCAAAAATCGATTTAATTTACATCTCATACCAATTTTCATGTGGCGTTCCTTTCAACACAGAAAAATATAGGTAACTGATTAAAATAAATCATTTTAATCGAATGAAAGATTCAATTCTTTCCCGAACATCAGGGGAAAAATTCATCGGTTCAAAAAATGGTTTAGTAGTTTTGTTGATGCCTTTTAGCATGATCCATTTCATGGCTGTTTCATTATTTTCCAAAAATAGCAAATAAGCTTAATATAGTTATTTCAAATTGAATTCGAATTGTAAAGCTAAGAGATTGCCAATAATTTATATGTTAGCATGAGTATAATCTACATACCTTGCTTCATTCAACTTCTTCATCAATTTAGTCTTCTTATGAATCTTGAATGCAAACTTTGTAGATTTAACCATTTTCACTATTCAACATTCCACATAACACTAACGCTGTGTCTAACGACTAGTCCCTCATGACAAATGGTTCCGCAATAAAGACGGATTTCCACCAAACGAACTCGCTTGCGACTAGTTTCGTTTTTAAAAAAGGCATCTTAGCCTACACCTTTAAACAACTGAAATTCGTTAAAAATAAGCATTTTTTCAAATCATAATCTTAAAAAAATATCTTTCGTAAAAAATATACCTACACCATAAAAAATATAAACAGTTCGAAAATAAACATATATACAAAAGAAAAACAAAATAATACTATTTCTATCAATATTATACACTCCTAGAGACCCATCGCGGCGGCAAACCCTGTAGATATTGAAAAAATGTAATACTCCGAACGTCATTACAAAAATATTTTACCTCCAAATTATAGTATATAGTAGTAGTAGTATACTAGTAGTAGTATATAGTAGTATAGTATGGCCTCACTTGTAGTTTAGTGAGGTCGATTTGGGCATTTGCAATAACAACAGAAAGTTGGTTTTCATCGGTATCACTTTATAACTTTATTTCGTGGAATCTTCTAGCAGCAGAGGGCATCATACCCTCGTTAAAATATTTTAAAAACATATCTTACGTATCAGGCGTCATTTATAAATAACTGTTTCAGCTACGTTAATTTCATGTGATTTCATGATCATTTATCTGTAAAAATAATGTTACTAGAACCACTTTACCACGATGACAAGAGACTCAAAATTATTAAGTTTACTTAAAAAAATATACTTCTCCAAGATATTTGTAAATTTAAGAGATTGATTTTTTCACCTCCCTATACTACTTCAACAACACTTTTCTGAAGGGCTCTGGAGTAGGCGACATCTAGGTTTAATAAATCTCGAACTTCAAATTTAAGAAAACTGTGTTTATTGCCATAACCATAGCCTCAAACCTTCAGTTATTCATTGTTATGTAAGTCTATCGTAATATTCGTTTACAGAAATGTGAACAAATGAGTTTTTCGTATTGATTAGTTTATCCAAACGGACGACAATTGTGCAGTTTTCTTTAAGTTAAATTCATAAAGAAATGGAAACTTGTACCCCAGAATCGGTAAGTGAATCAGCAAATGTACGTGTTTATAGTGAATCCGAGGAAAAAGATGTTTTAACTGTGATTAAATAAAATATTGTATATATTGGCCCTATATGGTAAAAAGTTTCCTCCTTCCTTCTTCCATTTTTTGAAAACTTATTGTACATTTCTATTAATTAAATGTTTTCAATAGTCTGGATATTTCAATACACCAACTTTTCAGGTTATGATTTCCGTTTCTATTCCCATTTAATATTACTCAAGACCAGTAAAGTCTGTTGTAACAGAAATCATTCAAGAACATGGCTTTCCGACCATTTTTGTCACCTTTTTTGTAATTTCCACTACACGAAACACAATAATAGCGGCTCGGAACTGCAAAAATCTTATTGATTTGTTTTACCTAGAAGTTAACATCATCCAGGGTGTACTTGGGACACCAATGAACTAAAATGTGACAAGCAAAACTGGTTCGGGAATGCCAATTGAATTTATACTGAATGCTGCGACATTTAGACAACGAAGACTCAACACTTAACTCCATGTGTAAACCCTGAACCAGTTGTGAGGGTACCAAAATCTTTGGTACCCTCATAAGATGTAGGTCAATGCTCCATCAGAAGCTTAGGAATTCCTTAAACGGCTCTTGTACGTCGGCATTGAAGGAATTGAAACTACCACCTCAGCCGAGACAGGTGAATCCGTCACAGTACTAGCGTGCGTGAATTGCGAACGTATGTTTTTGCCACCATTCTGCATCTCCGGAGGAAAAATGAGGGTCCAGTGGAGGAACGGTATGCCACCAGGCTCCGAGCACGCGATAAACCAGGGGCATTTTTGTAATTACCGATATTTTTAAAATTCGGTTCAAAGACCACTTCCTACCGAAGAAACCATGCGGAAAGTTCTCATTTCCATTAGCCGGCCACACCAGTCATTCAGGTCATACTGACATGCTAGAGTGTGCTGATAACCATGGAGTCATCTCCGTCATACATTTCTCACAACCATTCGACAGGACTTTTCAATTCTCTCTAGCAGGTCAACCACCAGGCTTATATATGGCAGCCTTCTCTCTTCGGAGTAGACTACCCATAGCTGGAATTACGCCCAGCTACCGGCGTAATTCCTTGCAACTGTTCGTCATTCCTAAAGACGGATACGAGTAAAAACAAATTTCCCCTGTTCAGCAGGCACCTTCTGATCATTTCACCAATGCTACAGAAACTGCAATAGCTGATATTTCTGTAAACGACGAATTAGAAGCTGGACCTTTTCAAATAACTCCAGGTAGGCTGTTCATAGATATCTATCACCAGTTCCTGAAGCCAAACAGGCATATAAAGGAAAACATGTATCTAAAAGTTTTAATCCAGTTGGATGAAATACGGAATATCATTCTTCAAGCAGAAATAAGGCTAAAATAGAAGCGAAGGAGAATGAAAGAGCGGAAAGAAAAGTAACAGAAACTTTTAGAAACCAAAATCGCAGTTAGGCAGGCAGAGAAAGCATGCAAGAGACCTCAAAATGAAAAGATGAGAGTCAATAAATATAGTTTTAAAAACTAAAAAACGCGCTTTTAAAGAACATCAAACTAAAAGTTATTTTTTAAAAATAAGCTTAAAACACTAATGAACGAAAAATACTAGTATTATTGTGAAAACAGCGACATACGCTTGATATACAAAAAATATGACACAACGGGCAACAAGCTTTTTTCACAATAAGACTAGTATTTTTCGTTCGTTATTGTTTTAAACTTATTTAAAAAAAAACATTTTCAACTTTTTAGTTCGATGTTCATTTAAAGTGTGTTTTTCAGTTTTTTGCACTATATTTATTTTTCATTTTTAGTTTCGTATGTTATAAAAGCGTGCTTTTTAGTCTTTTTAAACTATATTTATTTTATCTCAACTTTGGTATCAATCAGCCGTATATTGTTTAGAAAAATGACCATTGATATTTCCCGATTACAGAGAGGAAGCCTGAATATCAGCTACCAAGCCCAAGGCAGCAGGCACGCAAAGGAGAGTTACAAATACGGCAGCAGGCGCGCGTGTTAATAAGAAATATACTTTTTTCAAATGAAGAAATACATGTAAAGTGATTTCCAATTATATCAAGGAGGTTACGTACAGCGCCATCTGTTTAGTAGTTAAAAAATAAATAGGTAAAAATATAATAACATCAGTAGTTACCTACTTAAAATCATTGTCTGCTTGTTTTTGCATGTCGATTAAGTCAACTTGGCATCGTGAGTTAAATTCACTACTTTTTACAGGCTTAACCACTAACCCTTTTTTTGGAACACTTAATTTTTTTTTACATGGTTCACACAAAGCCAAATACAGCGCCACAAACTCTTTAGTAATATTTTTGTACTTCGGTTTGAGCTCTTTCATCATCCTATTTCTACCTCCATGCCCGATAGAAACGTGAGTTTCGTGAATAATGTCAAACGTTTCTTCCAAATAACAGTAATATTGAATTGGTTCTCTGTCCTTTTTCACTGGTACGATTAATTTTTGAACTGTTCCGATCTTCACTATGTCATACCTAGACAATCGCTGATATTCCCCCGGAGTTTTGCCGGCGATCTTGTCTTTTGTCACTTGCACTTTGGTTAAAAATGAATAATACTCATCGCGAGAAAATAACTGCGTGTTTTTCCCCTTCGTTAATTTTAATTTATGAATTTCTTCGTTAAAACGTCTTTTCATATCTATCATATCTATGGATGCCGCCATTTTGCGTGATAATCGTACTCAAAGCACTGACTAGTTCTCGTTCCGAAGTATTACTGCGAACTAATACGTCGCTATGTGCGCGCGCGGCCCTTCCCCCGCACGTACGCGCCCCACGCATGTTACAAGACACGACCGCGGTCCAATTTATCACATTACCCGGATACAAATAGAGAATTATTCATACTATCATACTGCCCGGTCCAAGTGATAAATTCAAGCTATCTCAAACACTGACTTATTACATGGACCACGGGCCGTCTGGCATTATGGATGCCGTTCAAAGTAATAAATTAATGACTTTGCCCATCGCTCTTGGGCATTATAGATAATGGCCGATCCTTATTAATAATGCTCAGTTAATCACGTTGCCCGTAACATATGCAACACGAAACAGCGCACGAATCCCTTCTCTATCGCTCACGGTCATCCTGGGCGGGAGTAATGAATGTTGGCAACCGCGGTTGCCACTTTTATTAATTTCGTACTAAGTCTACTACTTCGGAGATATTCGACTTCGTTTAAAAAAAAAGGAAAGTTCTTCATGAATTCATCCACTGACACTCGTGGGAAAAAAATTTTTTTTTCACTATAAATGCTCAATCTACAATGTAAAACTGAAGGTATAAAAGATCTCGGAATCTAGGTATTTTGACACGCATTTCACCTTCAAAGTATGCATGTATGAATATGCATCTGTGATATGGAACCCCATATTGAAAATATATATGACATGCTCAAGGTTGCCCCTTTCCTCTCATGTATACCTACGACTCTGTAGGCACATGTGGCAGATACCTAACGGAAAAACAACAACTAACCCAGCTAATGCCGCGCAGAGAGTTGAAGTAAAAACATCAGGCACCTGTTATTTCCCACCATGACATGGCGGAAATTAATTTCGTTTGGTCGATCCGACCAACCGATAGAACGGTTTAGAGATTTTGTCTCATCATCAGTACCGGGTATGGTCTCTTCAGAACGGTGTGAACTGTCTGAGTATCACGACCAAACAAATATAATTCCAGTTATTCATGAAATCTTTCTGCAGGGGTCTTTCACCCCGTGTGGTCACCTGGATCGACACTGCAATAATAAGACCTATGTTCTACAAGTAACGGCCATCCAAAAATTATATCAAATTCAGCGACTGGCTTGTTTAAACATCACAGGAGCCATGAGAACACCACCAACCGAGGCAATGGAAATAATTACAGGTCTGAGTCCTCTGGACCTGTACGTTAAGGAGGTTGCGTTAATGGACATGTTACGATCGCGCGCACGGCTGGTGTAAACCTAGAAGTAGAAATGGGTCGATTGAGGTTGAGCCTATGGCGAGAAACGCTTACTACGTAACCTCTGCTGCAGGCAACCAGGGATGCAATTGAACCCAGGTTTGTGTTTAATAGACCCTACAAAATACAAATAAAACAGAACACTGTGTCAGCTACTGCAAATACAATACGCATATATACAGACGGCTTTCAAACCAAAGAAAGCTCAGGATGTGGAGTGTACTCTAGATCAGTAAGCCTAAGGATTAAGTGAGGAATGGGAAAAATACCAGGGTGGTCCAAACAGAACTGGCTGGTATCTCAATCGCCACAAAAGAAATAACCAAGAAAGGAATTTCTGGCAAAAACATAACAATCTGCACTGAGAGCAGACAAGCCATATTAGCTTTGAACAGACGACGTGTTACCTCGGGGCTAGTTGCATTGCCGACTCTTTACCCAAGGAAGCGGCTGAACTAAGAATTTTAGGACCCAGTGGCACCTACGGCCTGATGACTAGACAATTGCGGAACTAGCCAAACGTCACACCCATGCTCAATCCCTAAAGAGATGGGAAAAAAACAAAGGATGCAGTCTTGCCAGGATCACCCTGGGCGACCTTGGGAAGCTGGCGTCGAAGAAACATCTGCCGATGACCAGGAAAAATCTACGCTCAACAGTAGGATTTCTGACTGGCCACTGTCAACTAAGAAAATACCTCCACAATATGGGGCTAGTGGACACACCTCTATACAGGATGTGTGAACAGGAAGATGAAACTGTCAGGCATGTCCTATGTGAATGTCCGGAGTTATCGTCAATAAGAGAATGTGTGTTCGGTGAGTATTGGCCTACACCTGCCGATATGAAGGAGATGGCTCTCAGAGACCTGTTCACCTTCCTGGAAAGGACAGGATGGACGATGACCTAGGAAGACAACTCCTTGGGAGGATGTACAATGGGTCAGATGTGACCTAAGTGCTGTGGGCCTACACTCACCCTCCATACTCTAAAGATGACATGCTCCTTTCCTCTCATGTAATCCTACGACTTTGTAGGTACGTGTGGCAGATACTCAACGAAAACATCAGGTACCTATGCCACACCTGTATGATGGTTTTCAAGAAGTTAAATTCTGTTCGCATAAAAAAAATCAACTGAAAGTACGATTTATCACTGTGTATAGGTACTTACTTTCATTTGTACATACAATTTTTGTTTTAACAAAGGATCATTCCTAATAGTATGACGGTTAATTATTTCAAATATCATTGAGATGGGTGCATCGCTTTCTTTGTTCCGTTGTTGTGTATCATCGCGTTTCCTCTTTCTAATTTTGGTAAAGCTACTATGCTAACACTTGAAAACTTTTTTGAATTTATAATTTTCAATATTTGGATATGTATACCGTACGATCCAGTTTGTAAATGTCTTCTGGCCAAAATTTTGTATCCAGTTTGAATACCACGTTATAAAGCGATGAATCGCTATCATCGGAGCACGGCCGTACCCAGAGGGGGGTTAGAGGGGTCAGAACCCCCTCCCGAAATATCCCAAATACTGCGTCCTTTTTCATAATTTGAGGGCATATTTTATTGTTAAATATATTCAAAGCTTTTTAATGAAAAACGCACAAATTTTTGGAATCTAATAACAATAATCTCACTAATAAATCAGTACCCCCAGTTCTACTTCTGTCTGATGGTGTCATCCACCATCGCCTAATTTTTTTGATTTTTCCTTTTTCAATAAACTACTGATCAATAAAAAAATAGTATTGATTATAACCAACTCCAGACATTTTCTCGCGAATATTTGGTGCGTTTTGAACACGCAAGCGATCTCAACGATTTAAGTTTGCAAATTATGTCCTGAGCGCTCATAACTTGAGCATGCATGCTTGTCACTTCTCAACGCATGCGTGTGGTGTGCAGATCTGTGATAGATGTGATCTACTGCTAGATGTGCAGATCTACTGCTAGATGTGACTATTATTTGGTGAGTGAAATTATTGTATTTTAAAATATATCTGGCTCAATTAGAGAGATTCCGTTTTTTATTTTTACGTCAAAAATAGTCATTTTCTGTCTACGCAAAAAAATCCAAATTCGTCGATGGTTAAATAAATTTATATGAGTTAATTTAATAACTCCGTAATTTTTTCCTATAGATGATTTGCATATCTTTGCTTCAGATAATCCACAGTCACAATGCCGAAACGTCCAGGCTCTCAGCCTTCATTGGAAAATTATTTTGTTAAAACTCTCAAAACGTGCAGCAGCAGCCAGGATGATACAACTCTGGTTTCAAGCATGTCACAAGAGGAAGAAACCACGTGCGATACTCAAGCTCGTTACTCAGCTACAGAAGCAAAACAAACTGAACCTAGCCAGGACATCATAAAAGAACCGCCAAAGTTGACAGACCTCTTAGATTTCGGAAAGTACCTAAATCAAATAAGGATTGACGATGAGATGAAGGTAAAACTTCTCAGCAGTCCATGGATCCCGGAAGATTCTTTTATATTTCCTGCATCTGGAAAAAGGAATCTGCGATTTCAAAGGCAGTGGCTGACCCGCTTTTCCTGGCTGGTGTACACCGAAAATGGTGGTGCACTTTGTAAATATTGCGTTTTGTTTTCGAAAGATTTTTGTGGAAAAGGATTCAATCAGAAAGTAAAGTCGCTTGTAAAAGAACCATTCAAAAATTGGAAAGATGCTTTGGAAATGTTCACTGCACATGAAAAAAAGAACTATCACCAAGAATCGTTGGTAATCGGTAACAACTTAATGAAAACATCAAGAGATCAAAATCTAGACATCAGGAACATTGTTGACGCTGTAAGAAAAAAAACAAGTAGAAGAAAACAGGGAGAAGTTGATTCACATAGTCGAAACCATTAAGCTTTGCGGGCGACAGGAGCTGGCCCTCAGAGGAACTGACGATTCAGGACCAATTTTTGTAAAGAGCGACGAGCCGGTGGTCAACGATGGAAACTTCAGAGCAATTTTAAGAATGAGAATCAAATGTGGAGATGAAAAATTAATCAGGCATGTTGAGAATGTTGCTCTGAATGCTTCATATATTAGTCCAAATATACAAAACCAATTGATCATTATATGCGGACAAATAGTTCAAGAACAAATCGTGGAGAATATCAATGATGCCCATGTTTTCTCGATATTAGCTGATGAAACATCAGACATATCCAGACAAGAACAAATGTCCCTCTGCGTACGATATACTAAAAATATGGGCAACGTTTACGTAGTCAAAGAAGATTTTTTATGTTTTGTACACGTAGAAACCACAACTGGCGAGTATCTGGCCAACACGATTGTTGCGACCCTTCAGAATCTTGGCATTGACTGCAATAACATGATTGGACAAGGCTATGACGGTGCCGCTGCGATGAAAAGATCATTCAAAGGAGTTCAATCAGTTATCAGAAAAACATACCCAGAAGCTCTCTATGTTCATTGTTGTTCGCATTCTTTAAACTTCTCATTCATGTAATCTCCCAGCCGTCCGAAACTGCATAGGAACTGCAAAGTCTATTGCAACATTTTTTAAAGCATCACCCAGAAGAATGACGAAATTACAAGAATACATAAAAACGCGTTTTCCTGAAACAAGGTGGAAAACATTGACAGCTATGTGTGAAACAAGATGGGTGGAGAATCCTGATGGCCTTTTTCGATTCAAAGAAATATTTTCAGCTATTGTGGAGACTTTAGAAGATCTAAGTATTGATGGAGATATGGACACTTCTTCCAAAGCTTCATCATTTTTAAAGTCTATGATTGCAAGTGAATTTGTTATAAGTCTCTGTTTTCTGGAAAGCGTGTTCTCCTATACAATTACACTCTGCAAAATCCTACAGTCTCCTCTTTGTGATTTAGTGTCAAGTATAGATCATATCGAGAATGTTGTTCAAATCTTTGAAAATTTTCGAACCAAAATTGAGGCCCAATTCTCAATAATTTTCAAAACAGCAAAATCAATATTAGACGAGGTTCATGAAGAGATTCGTATACCACGATTGACATCCGTTCAAAGATATCGCAGCAATTTCCAAACAAACGATCCAGAACAATATTTTCGTATAGCTGTAGCTGTTCCAGTTTTGGACGATTTCATTGGCCAACTGAAAAGTAGATTTGTGGACCACAAAAATATTCTATCCGGCCTATACTGCTTATTACCGTCTGTTTGCTGTGACAAATCACTGGATCTAGAAAACTTGGGCTATGTATAAAAAAAAAGTTGATCTGAGCTTATTGCAGAGTGAGTATGAACTTTGGAAAATTTGTTGGAGCCGAAGAGATGAATCAGATCGACCATCATGTGCGATTGAGGCTCTTGGAGAGTGCAATGCTGAAC
>WOGP01004656.1:0-13804 GCA_015342065.1 Leptinotarsa undecemlineata
CATTGATTTATGTCCTTCAGTCTTAGTTTAATATCGCCTTGTTTGAATGTAAAATCAATTCTGCACATCAGTTATACATTGCGCAACTAAAGAATTCCCACGCACAACTTCGGTTTTAGTGGGTTTCTCCATGTTTGTTTGTATTGCTTTGTTTACATGCTACTATCTTGTGCTGTTGTATATATAAATATAAATAAACATTATTATTATTATTTTTACCTGCAACCTGCCTTCTGTTATTTTTGAAAATAATGAACAAACATTTACCGTGTAGAGTAAAAAAAGTATGTATATTTCCTCACAAAACAGTCTGGATATCAATTGTCTGAAAAAATAGAAAATTCATAACTCAAAAGTAGAGACATTCATAATGTACCATGTAATGAATCGAATCGAATCGAATGAATCATGATGTATATACCCAATGGGAAAAAATATGAATCAGTATTATGGCAGCAGTATCTTTCAAAGACAATTTTATTTTTCAGACCCAGAGATGGAAGACGAGGTCCCAAACGTCCTAGGACGATCCTCACCTCTGCCCAACGACGTCAATTTAAAGCCTCATTCGAGGTTAGTCCAAAGCCTTGCAGGAAAGTTAGGGAAGCTTTAGCTAAAGAAACAGGACTGAGCGTGAGAGTTGTCCAAGTCTGGTTCCAGAATCAAAGAGCAAAAATGAAGAAGATTCAAAGAAAGGCTAAGCAAGACGATGGAAAGTCTTCCAGTGATAAGGAAAAAGGTGATAAGGATGATAAAATTATTAAGCAAGAATCTCCAAGTAGTGATCATGGACATTATATGGGTGTGGGAAATTTAGGCGAGTCCCATTTTCCAAGTTCTAGTCAACCGCTTAATCCTAACGTCCCATATTCGCCTGATGGTAAATACCGAATTTTTTGAAACCTTAGCTATTCCAATTTGCGTTTTCCTACTTTGCAAATAGACTTAAAGTGAAAATATTTCTGATGTACTAGATAATCTACAAAAACTAATATTCTCTTGTTTAATCTTTGGTAGTCAACTTTGCTGTGAAAAATACAAATTAATAATTTATGAACGACACCACCGATTATTACAAAAAATATTCCTGAAATCAACACACTGAACATAAAACTATAAATGAATTCAAACGATTATTATATGTCACTTTTTCATCAAAAATGGGCAAAGTAGTTCAAGGTCTCATGTGATAACTGATCAAACATGCTACTTAAACCTACTATAAAAGGGCCAAGTTAATTATATATTCATCTAAATTCAATTTGATTTCTGAAAAAATTATCTGTCTCTCACTTACTTTCTCTTAAATATTACCACATTAATATCAATATTATTTGAAATATTTTTTTTGTAATTGTATACTAATGTTGTACTAAACAGACCTATGAAACATTTTTAAACTTTACAGACAATAAATTCAGAAAAAGTAAATATCCATCATGATTAAACGTTGTTAACCACTTTCAAACAAAAATCAATAGATTTATTTCGTTCATTAACTGAATTCATTGGTAAATAAAGGATGGTTCATCAAAACAAATGGATTATTTGAAAATTATTTTGTTTAGAAAATTTTAATTCAACTTTTGATCGAAAATTAAGAAGGGTCCTTTTAAGATGCGATTTAAACACTATTCCTAATCATTTCTTTGTTAAAGTATGCATAATTATAATAATTTACCAATATGGAAGGTGAAAAGATTACCCAGTTACATGGTATAGGTATTATAAATATTACTTGAAAGCAGGATTTTCAAATGCAACTTCAATTGTATTGTACTTTTTACTTCAAATTATTTTACAATAACAAATAGATCTATTTAGTTATTTATTCAAAGATTAATGTGGCACAAAACGATGATAATTTTCCCCAAGATTTTGATGATTTGAGTTATGAAATTGGAATCTTTAGCGTACCTAGCTCTAGCATGTTTTAACAAAAAAGCCTTTTTGGCACATCTGAACTCGTTTCACCAAGTTGGTGTCATTCGTCGATGATCTAACCTTCATCATAATCAGTTTATATTGTGTCCTGATGACACCAGCTTGGTAAGCGTGTGTAGAAAAGTCTTCTGGTACGGAAAAGAGTGTTTTTCAATTTTTATTCAGTTATAACTTTTTATTGGTATTTTGTAATCACATCAGTAAAAAACAGTTCTCAGTAGTTAGTAATTATTTCTTCAAGATATTAGTCTTCAGTTGTTTGAATGAATCGTTGAATGTTGAATGAAATGTTTTATATAATTCAAATATTACAATGTGCCATGTAATTATTTTGATACTTCCTGTTGCCTGACAAGTAAGTAATCTCAAACAATTTTCTAAATTTTTTAATCTTTAAAAATTTTCCAAATTTTTTAATCTTTAAAAATTTTATAAAAAATAATTTTTTGCAACTTCAATTTTCACTAAACTTCCTTTTCAATTAGATCATTTACTTTCAGGTGAGCACTGATGATGACGAAAATCGAAAGGGCTTTGCAAGAATTTTAAATATTATACACTTTAATACAAATAACTTTTCGATTCATTCATTCAAATAAGTGTATTCAGCTTTTCCAAATTCTATCCAAATTCTATCAGTTATTTAACTAATTAATCCATTTGAGTTAGTATGGCTCTTGTAATGTAGTTATTGTTACTATTTGTTATTTGTTTCATAATTCAAATATTTTCCAAAACAGGTATTATTTCTCAATCTCACACACCAAATCCTAACCTTTCTTCTCTATTGTTTCAGATAACTATCCAGCACACTCTGGCGAAAGCTTTTGCAGTTCCGACATATCTTTAGATGACAGTACAAACTTTGACCAGCTTGATGAAGCAACATCAGACACATTATCATTACAAAATTTAGAACTACAATCACATTCCCACCACAACGAGGGTATTTCAACGTCTAGTTCTATAGCGAACCCCATCGATAAACTCTATCTTATGCAGAATTCTTATTTTAGTACAGAGCAATAAGAAAAATTGAAAGATTTTAAATAATTAAATTCAGAAGTGCGACACCTCATCTCTAGTGGTATTCTTAGTCCTAAATTGAAAAAGGGTTTATGACACAAGATATAAATAAGGACTCTAAAAGTATCTTAACTATTGAGTTGAAAACTTGAGAACCAAAATCGAAAATGTTTTAACCATGTTTATATCTGAAATATGTATAGAAAAATCAATATTTTAAATAAAAAAATCTCTTTTAGATTTTCTGCACAGTTGGAAACTACTTTCTTGGGTTCATATCAAATTATATCTGTTGTACTGAAGAACCTCACACAGTGTTACTCAATAACTTATCGAATTATTTTTGAAATATTGATTTTCTTTCAGAATTCATCTCTTTTTCTCATAGTCATCTAAACTATCTAGACTTGAGATATGTATTTGAATTAATCAATTCCTAGTAATCATTGGCAAAGGGTTCTAATCAAGAAATAGGTCAGTGAGAGGCTGAGAAGTGACAGCAAAATATTTTCTTGAGAATGCTGATATAATAAATATTAAAGAATGTACACATTTGGATGAGGTGCCATAACTTCTTGGAAAATTAATACCAGATTCCAAATATTTCTAGTCATTTTTACCGTTTTGTTGTTGATTTTTTATTTATTTTGAGAACTGTGTTCCCATAGATTTTTTACAAAAATGTTATTAATTTATTTCCTCTCAATTTCCGTTTGTGATAAACCATTTCAATATTGTGAAAAACTAAAAATCATAAGTGTACAGTAAATCTCATTGATATATGTAAATGAACAAGAAAATTTGAATAGATATAATTATTATTACAACTGTAAATATAAATGTTGAGAATTAGATTTCTCCTGAGTCGAATTATTGATTGTGATGAAAATATTTATGCCAAATATAGGATTTACTATTGCCTAGATTTTATTATGTATATTTTAAATAAAATATCAATCATAGGAGAACTGTTTTTCATTATCACCATTAATTTCAATTTACATTTTCTTCATATCGATGCAAGTCAGTTCCGTTCTGTTCTCAGAAAACTAGTGGAAAATGATTCTACTTATAGGGTTCTGCAATTCTGCCAGTGATTTGGTGGTTAAATAGTACACTTACACGAAAGTCAATACTTCTTAAAAGTTGATTTAGAAAATACTAAATAATGTTCTAATGTTATGTACACTAGTTAGTCATTTAATTTCAATTTCATTTTCACAAAATAGAGTACAGATATTTTGAATAAATCTAAAAATATATAATAGTTCTCTTGAGAACATCTCTTACTACATCGAATGATTCTGAAGTCAATCAACATTGATACATTTCAAATCTCTAGTGACGTCTACCGAGGATGTTCGAGAGTAAAGCAAACTAAAGAAAAAAACTGCAAGTACCTTTAGAGTTTTTCCAATTCTGAAGATGAGTATCTACAATTTTCAGCTCCCTTTTTATAAGTAAAGTGATTGAATATGACAGGTTACTGATTAAATTCACCCAGTAACTTATTGTGTTGAATTGAAAAGTTTGTCCTTTCTAGAGTATAAGTTATTTTTCTTTCAGATTGTGGAAGGTGCTAATACCCAAAAAATTTATAAACAATATATACCATACTATTGATTGACCATTGATTTGAAAGTTTTTAGCCTTTTTTTTTATGCACTAACTCATCAGTGACAAAAACTTTGCCTTTCCTACATCTATATGAAGTTTTGAAAACAATTTCAATAGTTTCTGTAGAAAAGATCAATAAAAACCCTTAATTTAATATTAAAATTACTGATAATTATCATGATAATGAAGAAAAGAGAATTGAAACTTTCTATGTTTTTTGCCATTTTTATTAAACTAGTTTAAAATATAAGTAAGGAAAGATACAAATAAAAGTGGTAATAAAGATAGAAAGTTTCAATTCTCTTTTCTTCATTATGATCTCCTACCATTTAGTAACAGCTACATCCATCAATTTATTAATTATCATGATCTTAAACTCAATTGAAACTCAAAACTTTTTGTTGAACTTAATTAATGAACGTGAAGCATATATACATTATTTGAAATTAATATGATGTAGATAATTCAGAGAAACCTTATCTAGTGGGTACAGATGATTCTTTTCTTGCAGCATCTTGTAGAAGTTGGGTGTCTACTTCATCTGCAGGTAGTTGAACATATCTCACAACAGAACCTCTGATGAAACAATTTTTAACTGAGAGCTACAAATAAAATAAATATCACTGGGGAATTTCATAAACTTATTATATATCATTACCATGTGTGGATATTTATCAGTATCTGTCACACTTATATCTGTTAATTTTATGTTCAGATATTGGTCCACAGAATGTAATGTACCACAAATACTGAAAAAATTAAAAATATAATTTGGAACTTTGTAGATACATCAGATATGGGCTTTGGCTTAACATACCTCAAATCATTCTTAAGTTCAACAACCACATCTTTCCCAACCAAGGACTTGAAAAAAGAATAGAAGAGCTGAAACAGAACTTAATTAGTATGCCCCACCATTGAGTTTTTCAAAAAACATTGTTATTACCATTTCGAATTCAAAATATTTGACTTTCTTCTCAACTACTATTTTAAAATGAATTTTGAGGTTAGTTAGTTTGGTTGTTGACAAGCCAAAACCACAGAACCATAACATCACAAGATTACAACCCGTGCGTTCCACTAAGCGCTCACAATAATCAACATGCTCCTAAAAACGTTCCACATAATGACCGTAGTTTATGTGGCCATCTCGAAAACGTCACTCTCACTCAATCTCATAAGTAATCAATGTAATAATTACTTACACATAATGAAGTAAATTTAAGAAAAGCATAAATTTAGAGAATAATCTGAGTGTGCAACTAGACACAGGATTTTCAAAATTCACAGTGAAGTATGTGATAAAAACTCATGTACCCAAAATATATTTTGAATTCGTTATCTAAATAAGGATGAAATATATTCGTATAATCAATAATAAGTAGATGAACTAATTTCTGGAGCACTATTGCGACGCATCTACAAATATCCAATTGCCGTAAATGACATTTTGATTACATTCAAACTCAATTTGTTTGATAATTTATACTTATTTTTCAAAATAATTAAAGTCAACTTGCAATTATTGAAACTTACTGTTAAGTTTCACGTAACCTAATTGAAACTTCTACTTAATTTTTTCAACCTTGCCATTTATGTTTACATGAATGCTCAAAACGTTCCATAATCCATTCCACTTGAGTTCACAACAGTAACAGTAACAGTATACAGGATAAGTATATTGAAAATGATAAATGAAAAACCTTACTCTGAGATGAAAACACTGAGAGTTACGATCCACGATTCTAGTTGTTCTGTGCTCACAAAGTAGTTGATGTGTGGTTGCTGCAGCGACGTTATAATAAATATGAACTGGTCATTGAAGAGAGAACATTAATCCTATCAACTGAAAAAAGTTGAAGTATTCACGTCTTGGCATTACATCACTCATACACATAGGGTTCCCACCTCTCCCGTAATTTCGGGAGTCTCCCGAAATTAAGCTCTTAAAATTAAAATCTTTCGGCTTTCGGGAGGAATTCAAAATATACAAAATTCTCCCGGAATAACAAGTTGTGCAAAAGTAACGATGAAACTCTCTGCCGTTATGCTACATTGCTACTATTACTTTTTACACATTACGATGCAGATTTTCAATACTGCCATTAAGTTTCTTGAAAGTGAGTTTGTAACTTGCACAAAATTGCACGATGTTATTATGAAATCCGACAAAAAATTATAAATAGCAGAAAGGATAGTTTTTTTGATACAAAAAACCGATAACGTAGATGATTTGAGAGATTTAGCAATTGATTTGAAGATCAGTTTTGATAAAAATAAACTTTAAGATGTTTGCATTTTAAGGGAAGTTTAATACAACATTGTTTATTCAAATAAAAGAGTGGATTTGAGGTGGGCAAAATTTTTCTCAACCATCGAAAATGGAGTTGGTGTTATGGTAAAAAATTGTTTCATTTGTTTTATCTGCACCTATATCTAACGCTGAATGTGAGCGTGTTTTTTAGCATAGTATTCGATATATTGACAAAGGAAAGAAATTCAAAGGTTTTTCAATTTCAAAATGGACCGCAAAGAGTTTTTTAAATTCGTATTTTTTATACCAGATATTTCAAAATCTGTTCGTTCAAATGTAAAATATAAGTTCAAAATAAAATAAAAAGTTATGATAATCGATATTTTCTCCCGGATTTAGACAGCTAAGAGGTAGTAGTAACCTTACATACAAATGATGCTGTAAAGCAGTGTGATCTGCAGGTGGAATATTAGTAAAAGTGACGTCACGTCCAGTCCATATTATCGTGTCTATCAGAGTAGGTAGTTTGTGGTGTCTATGACGGATTGTTGTATCTACTTAATTTTTATGTTGTATTTTGAATTTTTTTGAAATATTGGATATTGCATTTTTAAAATTAATATAAGTTGATAAAGGGACGACGAACACAAAAGGTAGTGAACAAGATTGCAGTACTCACAACAGTCATTCTCAACTTTGAAAAATGTGAACATTTGTGTTGAAAAATATTTAAAGACTGTGAAGTTTATAGAAAGTGCTATTTGAGAGTATTCAAATATGACATCCACTAAAGAAACTCAAACTGCTGGCATCAAAAAACCTGTTACAGAAGTGATAACTCCACATAAACTCACCCTGACAATTCTTATAAGAAATTATTGTCTATATCGGGAAGATGGTGAAGAATTTGGTCTTTATTCTATTTCAATTTACTATTTTTCATTATTTTAGAAAAATTCAAAGGAATGGAAGATGAGGTTCTCCGCTGTAAATATCGCAGAGACTTCTCTGTATTGATGTTACGTCTATTACAAAGCCCAGATCTACCACACCTTGAGTTGAGAAACTTATTCACCTCCAAAAAATATCTTATTCCACAAACGTTAATTGAATCATTTAACCAATCTCTATCCACTCTAAACAAATTGGGAGTGGGCAACTTACTTGACATTGTTGAAAGTTTACAAAAACTGATGAACCGTGCAGATGATCCTACAAACAATGGTGTTATAGCAAAATCAAGTATAGTAGGTAATAGGTTGAAAATTAGAATTTATTTGATTTATTCTAATAAAATTTATTTTAGGGTACTATTTGAGGAGATTCAATGTT
Source organism: Leptinotarsa undecemlineata (assembly GCA_015342065.1). Taxonomy (NCBI): domain Eukaryota; kingdom Metazoa; phylum Arthropoda; class Insecta; order Coleoptera; family Chrysomelidae; genus Leptinotarsa; species Leptinotarsa undecemlineata. Next base: position 8,174 of record WOGP01004656.1, read on the forward strand.
TATTTTGACAAATTAACATTTTCTGAAGTAACTGGTGTATATGAGAATTTCCAAAGGTATTATGAGGAGTGGAGAAGAACTTCCAAATTCTTGAACACTGCAGAGGAAACGGTTGACAATTGGTAATATAGTATATCCATTACAGACCTCTTCGAAAAGAATAGGATATATGAAAACAATACATATTTATTCCAAACAAGAACTACAAACCAGTTTTTGTCTTTAATGTGACGAAAACTCATTACTTTCTATGAGCCTTAAAGAAGTGGAGGTGTATGTATATATATACACCTCTACTTCTTTAAGGCTCACAGAAAGTGATGACTTTTCGTCACATTAATGACAAAAACTGGTGAACAGATTATGATCATGACATTTCAGTCTTTCAATTGGAATCCCAGGTTTAAGATAATTTAATTGTACTTGGAGATATTTCGAATCGGCTTTTGACTATAAAGTTTTAAGCACTGCATAATGTAAAGCCTTTCAAGTGTCAACCATATTATTTCAGTATCTGTCTAGTATCTTCCTGCTAGTTTTATTGTTCCGGTTTATGATGTTTTCAGATAATACTGGATTGGCTTTCAGCTAGAGATTGTAAAGTAATTCATTGTAATACCTGTCATGTACCAACCAGATGAGTTTATCATAAAGATTCAAAATGTCAATCCGATATATTTCAGAAAACACTAGTCTTTTTCTGTGCTGTTTTTATTATTCTTCCTCTAATAAGGTGTAATGACAGAGAACAGTGGTCAAGGCGGCAAGCAGAGCTCTTCGTAGCCACTCAAGCATCATTATTGGCTTTTAATGAAGGTAAAGCTTTACCACCAAAAGAGTTACTTAAAAGAATAAAGGAAATACTCAAATCTAATCCTGATTTATCTGGAGCAGTAAGTTGAATCTACAAAACTATTTGGTAATATAATTGATTCATTTTTCATTTTCAGCATTTTCTATCCTATTTGAACTATCTTCGAGTTGATGAATATTGTGGAGCACTTGATAGTTTACTTCATTGCTTCGATAGAAATGTCGACCCTGACTTGAAGAGCTTCAATGATGAAAAAAGTAGACGTGTTAGATTTGCTTCACTGAATTTAGCAATCTTGCACTATCACTTTGGACACACGTAAAATTTATTCTCAATTGATATTCTTCTTCTTCACGTTTTTTTTGTTTTCAGAGAAGAAGCTCTCACTGCACTTAAAGAATCAATAAAAATATCTCAACAAACGAATGATAATGTTTGTCTCCAACAAGCTCTTTCCTGGTTATACCTTCTCACCAATGTTAATGAAGATAAGCTTATGATTCATTGTATACTGAAAAGCTCTGAACTAAGGTTGAGCTACACTGCGTCCTTGGCGTTGCAAACTTTTGGACAATACGGATGCCTGCATAATCAAGAAACATATGAAATTTTTGAGGTAGGTGTGGGATTTCTGTTTTAGCAATATAAACCTTCTTTGTCAATTTGATAGATTAGTCAAGTATAAGGTTAAAGCATAACATTTTCATTATTTGTGTCTGATGTTAAATTCCTTCATGGGATAATAAGTTTGATGGATGTTGAAGGTTATTTCAATTTTCGTTTGTCATATTGTCCAAGATAATTCACGCAAATTTTAAAATTTTTCACCACAAAATGTTTGTTATCATCTGTAGTTATAAAAATGACTACAGTATTAGCGAAATGTGTCTAGAATTAAAAAAAAAATGTTTGCAAAAATTGGACAGAAGAAATACACCTAGATCCATAGGACCCATTTAACAATTTAGAAAATTTGATGATCTTCACACATGCTGGACTTTCGGCTTACAGGCAACAATATGATGTATATGTTTATGAAATTGCAATTAAAATTTTGTTTTTCAGACTTTGGCTAAGAGTGATATGATCAATTGTCAACACAACTATAAGGATCTGATTTCCAACAACCATGCGATAAAGTCTTCCCTCTGGCAACTCTATGGTAAAACAGAAATGTCTTCTCTATGGAGCCAGTTGCTCCTTTATCAAAATATGGATTCTGTTTCCCCAAGTAGGGTGTACTACGGAGAAGGATTTTGCCTGGCCGTTTGTAACATAGCCAACCATCTTCTGATACAGGGAGAATATGCTTTAGTGAACTGCATCATCAGTTTTGCCAAGAAAAGGTTTCCTTATGAACCACATTCACGACACTGGATGTTGTGTGAAAATTTATTCGTGTTCACAAGGTCTTTATATCATGAGAAATGGACAGAAGCCGAATCGGCTGCTCAGAAAATTCTTGTGGTCAACAAATGGGAGGGGTATTTGAGATTGGCAGAGGTTTACTTCTACAAGCAAGATTATGTTGAGGCTGATAATTGCGTAGAAATGTTACTGAAGCAATATGAAAATGATAACTCGTATAAGTTCAGCGATGGGTATGTTAGACTTTCTTTTTATCTGAAGAATATTGACATTATAACAAAATATATACCAACAGAGATTAATACCAGATAATTTTATTTAGGATTTAAACAAAAAAATTTTGTGAATATTTTTTTTCCTAATTGAATTTTCTTAAGATGAGTAAGGTGGTTCATTCAATTGGTATTTATAATTAAGATTAGTTTGGTTATAGAAAAATGTATATATGAAAAAATATGATTGGATAGAACGAAATTCATGCTATTGTGCCGTGATCGAATGGAACCTGAAGTATCAAACATTTCGTCTGCCACTGCAGCAGACATCATTAGTGGTATGTGCGTTGACTGCAAGGTCGGAAGGCTATATCTTGAAGTCTCCAAAATGACTGATGAAGTCTCTAGGATAAACTGTCAACTCATGAGCCTAATACATTTTCGCCTGTCTCTCATTGACACCCATTTCAACATTTTTTTCCTGTAATAATTTGTACATATATCTTCTCTGATTTAATGCTTGAGACCTAATAACGTATGTTTGCGTAAGACATGAAAAGCTGTTTTTGTCTCTTTGTTGCATTGTCTGGAGCTAAAGTAGATTTTTTAACAGGAAACCGTCTAATAGCGAGTAGTCTTGTAATTGTTTCAAACCGATTATTGTTTTGTTGTTCAGTTCTTTTTTCAGTATTTCCTTGTATGTTCCTTAGTATTTTTTCCAGTACTCTTTAGTTTTCTTATTGATCAACAATTTAGTTAAGTAACGTTGATTTTGGTACCCTGTAAAAGTATATTGATCTGCTTATTCGTTGTCTTCAAACTGATGTTCTTTGCATACAATATCACATATTTGATTTTCAGCCTGTCTGTATCCATACTTCACGATTTGTGAAGTATGTAAAGGGGGTTGAATTGAGATTGTCTTCACTGCCACTGTTGGTGTTGTTTTCATTGCTCTCATTATTAAACAAGCAAATCTTTGCCCTTTGCTTAATTTATTGATAGTGATATCTTTGAGCAACAAACATGTATTATTGTAGCCAATATAACTTGTCTGGTTTCAGTCTTTTCCCAGGGTTTTTTTCCTAGATGTTGATATCACTCCCCGATATTCAACCTCTCAATTGACAGTTGTTCAGCTTCACCCCGAAGTTGTTAAGGTCCTAATCCCCTCATCTTGATTCTTTTGCTGAATGTAACCATGGTCAGTCTCTCCTCAATCTACCTTATTATAATGTTGGGGCCATCTCGTGTGTTGCTATGTCATTGAATTTTCTTTGGACAAGCATGGTAACTGGAATAATTTTTATGAGTACCTGCAATTAGATAATGATGAACATTTTCAAGAAAAGTTTCACTGACTTCAGTGAAATATACACTTATACTGGATAACTACTTATCATATATGGTATAATTTTTCAATTTTAATTTTAATTCATTAACTGCTACGGTTGTCTGATAAATTTACTGGTTAATCTAAATATAAAAATGGATCTTTGTTGGTTGGTTGGTTAGTAAGTGATTAACTTCTACATCGCTCAACTGATCGTGATGAAACTTGACATGTATAAGTAATTTTTCATAGAGAAGGTTTTTGGGCTATCAATTTTTCTGTAACTCGCCACAAGTTGGCGCTTTAGAACAATTTTTTGAAAGCACTGTTCTATAACGTTGCCCACGCGTAAGTTCGTTGATTCTGATTCTGTCGAAACATTGGAGCAGCAGCGATACAGCAACATAGTACTAATTAGTACTACAAATACCAAATTCTACGCGGGCGAAGCCGTGGACAACAACTAATATAATATAAAATGATTTGATATTCCTGAAAAATATCAAAAAGGTTAACCGAAAGTAACAAGAAATAACCTAAAAACCAAACAACAACCAAAAAATAAAATTGAAATATTAATAAAAGCTGAAAATTGAAAATTATTATTAACAAAAAATGAAAAATAATAAAAGTAAAAATTATAAGTTAAAAGATTTCGAACCAAGTTATGTCACAACGTTTCGATTGTTAGTATCCACAATCGTCTTCGGGTGATAACTGTTTCACCCGAAGTTATTACCCGAAGACGACTGTGGACACTAACAATCGAAACGTCGTGACATAATTTGCTTTGAAATTTTTTATTTTCACTTTTATTATTTTTAATTTTTTGTTAATAATTTTTAATTTTCAGCTTTTATTAATATTTCAATTTTTATTTTTTGATTTTTAGGTTATTTCTTTGTAATTTGAGTTTTTTTGTTCAGATAAAATTTGTTATTTTCGGTTGATCTTTTTCATATTTTTCAGGAATCATTTTATATTATATTAGACAATGGAAGTCCGAACTGATGAAATAAACAACAAAAGTATTCACACTTTCAAGCAAGCATTATTGCAGCATATCAAAGAAGATAATAAATTTTAATATATGTGTATGAGTGCATTGATCTTGACTTATTAGTTTTATTTTGTATTTTTTTTGTGATATCCATATACTTCTTATTTTTGATTATTCAACTTTTACAAATCATTGATGTTATTATATTTACTTTTTAAAATAACTATATATCATTTTTAATTTATTAATTCATTATTACTTTTTACTTACACTCACATTATGTATTATATTTTCATTGAACGTTTGTACATTAGGGTAACCTAAATAAATAAATACTACTACTAAAATGTCGACAAAAAATAATAATATTCGCCTTTATTTCTCGCATAAATTGTATACTTCATATTTGTTACTATGAGTTAATGAACAGGAGAAAAGAGTGGAATTCATTTCATTTGGAGACAAGACCTCCACTGAAATGTTCTTCCTCTCAAACCCCAAAAACCTAACCTAACTTTATCAACCTTATCGAAGTATTAGTATCATTACACATCTTTCCATGAATAAATGTTTCAAGTTTATATAGAAGAAAGAGCAGCGAAAAAAAGTTAAGATTGGTGAAAAGATATTTTAATTTTTTTAGGACAAAATGAAAGCTAGTAAAACCTTCCACATAAAAATAATTCTAATAATGACGTTTTTAATAATAATGATTAGACTGCCGACGTTCGGTAACTATTTAGTTATCGTGCCATTCAAATTGACTTCCTATATACTATACAGTGTGTCCAAGATAAGAATCCTAAGCATGGGAATCTCAGTACTTGTTGGAGATACAGCTTAGGTTAAATTAGTAAAAAGTTGTGTTCTTTAAAGCTTATTTACATGCCGTTTATAAACT
>WOGP01004657.1:0-13802 GCA_015342065.1 Leptinotarsa undecemlineata
ATTAATAATCTCAATAGCAACATTCAGTTCACACTCGAAACAGAGATACAGAAACAGATACATTTCTTAGACCTGACCATTACACACAATGAGAAAAAATGTAAGTTCAATGTTTACAGAAAATTTAGCTATACAAACATTATCATCCCAAGTGATTCTTTCCATCCAGACAGTCATAAATTAGCAGCCCACAATTCAATGTTGCACAGAGCATTCTCACTACCTTTGTCTGCTAACAATTTTATTAGGGAAATTGATATAGTTACACAGATAGGTCATGATAATGGTTTCAACGCAGATACTATCCAGAAGTTAGTCAGAAAACAAAGCCGTAAATTCCTTTACAGATTAGTATACCCTGAAGTTAAACAGCCAGAAATCAAGAAATGGGTAACTTTAACATATTTTGGAGAAATAACAGAGATAGTTTCGGGTTTCTTCAGAAAAAACAATGTAGAAGTGGCATCAGACCACATGCTAGGTTATCTGATTTCCTTTTCAATGTCAAAGATAAGGTGGACAAGTTGGAGAAATCTGTATTTTATAAGCTTAAGTGTTCGGAGTGTAATAATGTTTATGTGGGACAATGTGGTCGAAATTTCCAAAAACTAAATGCTGAACATGAAAGGTCCTTCAGACTAGGAAAAATTGATTCGACGTTTTCAAACCATTCTTTGGCATACAACCACGTTTCCGAATCTAAACGATACGGAAACTTTGCACTATGCAACTAAGGGTTACAAACTCAATTATTTAGAATCCTCGGAAATTCACAAGCATTAACGTTGCGGGTGCAACCTGTTGAATGATCAAATCGATTTAGATTACTTACCGATTTTCAAATTGGCACACCCGCATTGTAAACTATAAATTCAGGTACCCTCTATAGAGAGTTGATGTAATTGTATTGAAAAGTAGCCTTCAAAATATTCCCTTAAATATGAAGTTTTTCATTTCTCATTGATACCAGTCGGATTCTCAAAAATATATATTGCTGTTTGAGAAAATGAAGAAATGAGCTAGCCCAAAATAAACCTGATTTTATAGCTCTTGGAATCATTCTGTATTATGAAATATCGTTTCTTTACTCAATATCATTAACATATGAGTAAGAAATCATCGTTTAAACTGTACTTTTCTCTACAACATAAAATCAAGAAAATAACAATAATCGACTGATTACAGTTAAACGATTACATGTTGGCAACCAGATCATAGCCTACTGGATATCGCTCTTTGGTGAAGCGAAGCCTTCAAAAATTGATGATATATTAGAAGCCGAGAGTGCTAGTAGTATGTAAAATAGCTTTATAATCTATATGGAGCGTTGTATATTATTAAGCCCGAGGCTGCATCTTTCGGTACACCATTCGATGGAAGCGTAGTAAACAGGTGAACAGAGTGTACAAAACGTAGTCAAGGATAAATGAAATTGAAAAATAGTGGCTCTCCAAGGGGAATATATATAATTAAAAAAATTTATTATGTTAAACTCTTTTATTGAAAAGTGTACTAAAAACTACAAAATAGTTCGGAAGGTCCTGGATAGCAGTCATCAAACCACTCTCCTCAGCAATCATAGCAATCTACGCTATTGATCAGATGGAAAAATAATAAAATGGTTGTGCGTAGCGAAACCAGAATAAATATGTTAATATTACCCCCAACGATTTTTTATCTGATCAATACCATAGATTGCTGAGGAGACTGGTGTGATCACTGCTACGTAGGAACTTCCGAATTATTTTTTAGTTATCTCTACAATTTTCAACTAATTCAATATTCATGCACTGATCGTAACTCCTCCCGTCACAAAACTTCTAGACCCTTGGTTGACATCAAATTTGAAAGCATCAGGTGAAAAAAAAAACCGTAAAATACTTGGCGGAGGGGGCTCGTATATAAAAACATTGGAAACTTTGTAAATCGGTGCACCAATGAGAAAAAAGCATTACTAAAGCTCACATTCAAATCTGATCCGAATATATTCTAGAAATCTCTCAAATCATCAAACATTACCGGAAATCGTGAAGTTTCTGATTGAAATATTAGCCCAAACGATTTTAATGATCAAATTTCCAATGGTATTCATAACTTCCAAGTGACAGATGGCAAATACAATGGTATTTGATACATCAAAGTTTGATACACCAAAATGTGTAATGGAGGAGATCACAAATCATGAAACTCCTACTATGGGGTCTGATGAAATGTCAACTTTTATTTTTCCTGCTTCGAGAAACTATCCCCAGGAGAGTACACTGACTTTTTTTGAAAAAAGTGTCAATCCCATTAGTATACGAATGAATTTCAAACACCTATGTTCGTCGTTTTGAACTTCTGAAACTTTTCTCACTTCTATGAGAATCAACGAAAATCTTAGAACTACTGATTTGATATCGGGATAACATAAATTATTGCTTAATGAAAATAAAAATGAAAATTAATTTGGTAACAATAGCGATGAAATGAATAGTATAGCGTACTACAGTGGACCTACCAAGTAATAAAAATCTAACAATTCCGTTTGTATCTATCAATAATATTCCGATTACTATAAACAGCTGCAGACATTCAATTTGAATATTACGTTTCATAAATGCTCCTGGTGTTTTTGAAAGAGTTCGGGAGTCGATGAGGAGAAGATTGGATTCTTGCATCCGAGCAGAGGATAGTCATTTTCAACAGTTCTTATAGATTAGGAAACATACCATGTAATTTTTGGTTATAAATTGTTATTGTCGAAATTCTTTCGCCACATATCATCTTTGAATTAAAGCGCCCTATCAAAAATCATCAGAGCACAAAATATCCTTGGAATAGTCTCAGGAATAGTCCCCTAAATTTTTGCCGCAGTTTAATAAACACCCTGTATACTAAGGTTATAGATATATGAACCCATCCCATCTCATATGTAATTTGTATGTGGAAACCCAATCATTTCGAGAGTTTTCCACTATTCTGAAATTTTTTGACCAGTATTACACTGCAAAAAATTCAAAACTCATATGTATAAGGTATGCGTACGGTATGAGAAAATACGATAAATTTTTCGATATTTATAATGACAAAAATATCCTCAAATTATGAGAACGCTTTTCTTTTCAATTAGCTGCTTCTGAACAAACCTACAAAACTTGGCTGAGCTCAGTATTTTCATACAAAGCATGCAGCAGATATAAAAAAAATTGTATTAATGGCTGAACTTCAAAAAACATCTTGAATACTGGATTATTCGAAAAAAAAAATTATTTCCAATTGAATTTTTCAGTAAGATATAAAATTGCAGCAAAAAGTTCACTTGTATCTCTTCCAAAGAAACTCCAGACATTGAACTTTTATGAATTCGTTAATTGGTAGAAAAATTGTCGAAATGGCAGTAAATAATCTTCCTGTTGAACTCCACGCACTTACATAATGATATTTTCATCAAATGTAAAATTAGAAGGCTAATTACTTTTAAATATTGAAGGGTGTAATTAGAAACTTCAGACAACTTTGAGATGGAATTTTGGTTGACCATGTTGAGAGCATTTTCAAAATATTTTTTTTTTAAATATCTCCCATTTCATTCATTATTTTCATTGATATAATGCCTAGCAGCATGAGATACAGCGGCACAACCTCTAGATGGCTCAAAACTATTTTAAAATGTATGGAAAACTTCTCACTGTTTTTTAAATTTGCATGAAGTCAATTTTGTATCTGGATAACGAAAAATGGTACCAACAATAGTTGAAATTGAACCGCAATTTTTCTTCATAAGACCAAATAGAGAGAGTCACAAATTTCATCATTTACCGTACCTGATTTTACTTTATTTTTGAGTTATCTGTTATACTGGTGAAATGGGCTCCCTGAGACCTTCTGCTATTGCAATCATACCTAAACCATAATTATTCAAGTAGAGAGTCACTCTTAGTCGTGCATAGGATAATCATCTGACAAATATGAAGAAAGTAGCATCAGAAATCGCTGATAGGCTTCCTTTCACGTGCTGAAATTGTTTCATTTCACAGTAGTTTCTGATTATCTATAATTCCATAATTATATACATATCAAAAAGACATTGAGGCTTCCCTACTCAATACAGAAACATATCATAGGAAACCCTTCATTGAAACTTCCTCTAACAATTTTAGAGCATTAGAAGGGATGTCAAATGACCAGATATATAAAGCAATTCTATATGATTAGAGTCAATTCACAGACTTTCGTATTTCCAAACGAATTTGAAAATGACATGACATAATCAAAAATTAATTTCTTGTTTTGAACTTTCGCTGTATAACTCTCTCATCTTCAGTGGGAAGTATTCGAAACTTCAGTGATTAAAAAGGACAATTGATGGCTACAAGCTTGCCTTGGTTACCCACAATCCTCAAAAAATATAACTCATATTTCTTTTTTATAAATGTTTTCAATAAACTTCATCCGAATTGAATAAAGACATTTCTTGGAAAAATTGGAAACCTCCAAATAAAAGAAGAAAGTTGAAAAAAGTGTTTGTGATATATGAAGGGGTTTCGGAATTTACAAGGGACACTATAATCCTGAAAGGTGTACTTCAAAGTTTTGGAACGAAACATTTGTCTTATTACCTCATCATCACCACTTTGGATAACATTCAAAGACGAAGCCCTTGCTTGCTTTCATAAAGGAGCATCATCTGGATTTTTTACCTGCCATTAAACTCATTGTATGAAATTAAGTAAATATAAATACAACAGGGAAGTATTTTTATTTATGTCTGCATAACGCATAACTACTCTTTCATGAAAGTAATATGTCTGAAACGTCGAGGAACTAACAAAGCAAGACGCATTTTGTGAAACGCTAACGGAATAATAATAGTGAATGAAAAGTAACATTCGACTGTCAAAATTTCCCAAAATTTTTGTGAAGTTCCCCGTGTTAATTAAGATAGATCTGACTTTTCTTCCATATCAGCATACCCATCACATCCATATATCGTTCTTCTTCCTTCGGAGTGTAGCAGAAGTTCTGATATTAGAGAGCCTACGCGAAGTGTGTCCATAATGATATATGAAGGGTATTAAGAATGCGCAGAGGCGGTAGCAAAGATGGCGCTCAGCCGCCGGCTATCTCACAAGATACACTTATTATTATTGGCTTGTTTTCAGCCAGCGCATATTTTTCAATAGTTCGGACTCTCATTCACAAATGAACTCTGGGGATAGTTTGAATTTGTTGTGGATAATTGGAGGCCATCACGTAAATTTTTGTCATTTCAGAGAACTTCTTTCATGAAAGCATACAATATGTTAATCGCAAACGGCCACAAAAAGTTTTGCGCTGACGGCAGAAACATTTCAGAATTGAAAAAAGTCTTTCAGGTACCAGCTGTCATATTATAGAGAACATGCCTGATGGAATCTTTTGTAAATGATTTGGTCAACGAAAATAAATATCATTAATTTTTACAATAAAAAGATATTAGATAACCATTTAATTTTTTTTTAATTATCCATACCAATGGTGACCGATTAAAAAACAGTTCAGTTCAGTTCAGATTCACAGCTTCATGTGATAAAATGTGAAAAAATTCTCAATACAGATAAGAATATCTTGGCATTATCTGCTAACAAAAAAAATGCCACCGTCGTGATGGACACCAAGGATTATGATAGGAAAATTGGTACTTTAGTTGATTCAGGTGTTTTGAAAAAACCGAATCTTCTTATTCCTTCATCAAGTCTTGGACCTTTGTTTAACCAAAAATGCTTAAACAAAAATCCGAAGTTTTTCCGCCAGATAAGGGACCTATCGTAAATGCGATAGGTTCACAAACTTATGAAATGGCCCAACCATACTGCAGCCATTTATAGGAAATATAGAGTAATTTATTAAGGACTCGGACCACTCAACGAAAAGAGTAGAGATATAAAGAGAGACATAAGAGAGACATAAGAGAGACATAAGAGAGACATACGAGTGAGCTTCCACGTGGTCTTCTCATACACGATGGTTCCGATCAAGGACACGGATAACTAGCGAAGTATTCCCAGAAAATATAATCGCCCTCTTCGCTCATTGTTTATCAACTTACTTCCAGTAGGATGGTGGTTTTTACGAGTTGACAGAAGATACCGCAATAGTCAGTCCATCAAGTTCGGCGGTGGCAATAGAAATTCTAAAACACAAGGATAATTTTATTAGAGAAAATGGGGCATTGAACATTAATAACATGCCCTCTCATAATATTATACAATCAGAGTCAAATACCATCAATGAAGTTATCGCATTCGGAACATCAGGAACAACAACTCAAGCACCAACTCAAGCACTGCGACTGTTACCACATCGCCTTTGATAATGTCTACCGCAGTAGTAGACGAAAGAGGTATAAAAACTTGCAGACTTTGGCCAAAAATGGAAAATAGCTGTCCACAAAATAAAAACTCCTATATTTTTGTTTGAGGAGCTCATATTTAAATAGGTATTTATTCCACCAGTGTAACTTCTGTCACTCAACAGGGGCGGAATTTGTCTTCTTTGTGAATGAAAAGGGAAATGGAAGAGCATGACATTCATTTTGAAATTGGGCTCCGTTTTTGAAATTTGAGATGCGAGTTATCGAAACTTTGTATGAGAAGGTAACAGTGAAAAGATAATTGGGATAATTTATAATAATCTCGAAAATTATTTCACAAACGGCGGTCGTTGTTATCTTCATTCGATTCTTGAAGGAGAATGGATGTTTATGTTATAGACATCTCTGTACGGTGATGTAAGAAGCTTTCATTATATCAGAATGTTTTCTGGCGATGAAACTTTTCTGGTACTCAATGTAAGGTTCGTGTTAACTCAACATTCCCTTTCAATTGAAAAACGTGAATTGAAGTAACAGAAATTTGTAAATATGCTTTCCGAAAATAATTCGAGTTCGAGAATTCTTTATCTCATACAAAGCCATAAACCTTAATGAATTATTTTCGGTGAGCAACCCTGTATATTGATATAATATTTAGTTCTTATAATTGATTCAAAAATCCAGTAAACTGTTTTCTAGAGATGCTTGGAAAAATACTGGGACACGTAAATTGTCAAGAAAGAAACATTTTGCGTTCTTGCAAATATCAATTTGAAAAAAGAGTCCAGATCAGTGCTGTCAAGAAATTTTTGAGCCCTGGTATCATCAATTACAGTGAAAAATATGTTCGACTGCGTTTTATTCTAAAAGCTGTCATTTCACTTCTTCATTAATATGTGAATAAATGAACATTTTCAATGAGAAGAAGAAAAATGAGTTAAAATAAGGTTTTTACAAAAAATAACTACATTTCTCATAGGTTCTATCGTAGTATTGATAGACTCTACAGAAACTTCCTTTCTAGAAGCTGGCTGTGTTCTTTGAATATATATGAATTTTTTTAACGAACTTGAAATACTTTTTGAAGAATTTTTATTTTCCGAAAATATTTGCAGACAAACATAATACTTAACGCTTTGTTTACTCTGCGTTCATGAGAGGTAGATGTTGTGCATTGTCTTATAAATGTTTTCCGTTCCTTTATAGTTTATATGGTGTCCCGCAAGGAGTTCTGTTTGTTACCGTACTTGTATTCTCCAAAACTCGCATATTCGTTTACGATCGAATTTGCTAAAGTACAAATACACGGGTGGTCGTGCTGAATATGGAGAGACAAAATTAAGATCAATTCCAATAGAATAGGAAATATACTAAAGTGAAAATCTTCGGGAAGTTACGCATAGAAGGAAAAAGATTTGACAAGCATAAAAGTATTCAATCATTGGGATATTTCAGTCTGGTGATCCAACAAGCGAAAGCTTGCGTTTAAACTTCAAACTCAGCTAGAAACGCAATGCCATATTTCCTCACGAAGAAGCTATTTACGGGATCGTCAGAAGACATAATTGACTGATATGAACGATGATATGAGGCTCTCTTTGGACAATTGTCTTTCTGTAGAAGTTTGGCTTTCGAACCAAGCGCATTGGGGGCCGGTAATATTCGTTTACTGAGTCTTGTGTCGGTCCCCTATATGACATCTTTGTAAGACGACATTCATCGATTTTCCTAACTCAGGTTGATCGTTTGATGGGAAGATAGTCCAGCAATACATTCGTGGTTCGGCCTAGGACCAGTAAAGAGACCTATGGCAGATCGAAATAGCGCTGTCTCGTGTTGAATCACGAATTTTTTGTTTATGGGGGGCTCTGGTTTCGTCCAAACAATAAATTGATCATTCAGAAGTAAGTAATGAGGACGGATTTATTATATGCTTCATCTGTATTCCAAAACCTGAGACTCATTTGTTGAGATGCAGATGCAGAATAATACCAATAGTGGTAACGTAGTTTATTGGACGATCTGCAAATTCTGGTCAAAGTTGGTTACTGACCAAACCAGAAAACTGAAAAATTGTTTTTGTCGGAAAATGAGCTGATACGCTGTATGGGATATCATAATCACCCTTGCAAGCATGTGTGTATATTCCACTTTTCCACTATTTTACAATTTTTCAAAGATTGTGATCTTTTGGGAGGGTGGAGGATGTGAAAATGTTGTGGATAAGGTGATGTGAAAAATTCTGATCTAACTACTAACGAATAACTTTCATCAATCTGTTGATTCAGAAATGTAGATCGATATCTCCAGAATTACCATATTTGTCACTCTTTGAATATTTTTTGAGGATAGCTAGAAAGTCAAATCTATACAATATAACTAGCGCGTTTAGATGATTTGCATCAAAAAGTAGTCGATAAGTGAGGTCAAATTACTGCGGAATTACTTCAGCATATGCGAAAATGTTTTGAACGGAGTATTTTTTCTCGGAAGGAGACAGGTGGTCAACAGGTTGAACATTGAATCAACTAAGTAAGACGTAAGTACCTAATCAAAGTTAAATTCTCAAATGTAATTTTTTGACAGGAATTTTACACAGAGAATTTCAATAGTTTCAAATCTACATCTCAATTTACTCGTCATGTTGAATATTTTAAGGTAATTGTCATCCTCGCTTGAGGTTGTAGCGTATGAGTTGAAATTAGCAAAAAACGGTGGTCCTATTTTTCGATTTCCCAATGTCTTGACGCATTTCTTGATAACAGATCCATCTTGCTTTCATTTGCCTTCCCTCTGTATAATCTTCATTCATTTCAAATTATTGGAAACAAAGACTCCCAAACTATTTCAGGTGCTATAATAATAAGGTCGCCTATTAGGTCGCTCAATTTCTAGAACGTTAGACTGAACAATTCGAAAAAGGCCCCAATCAAAATCACAAATAACAAAATTTGTATAAAATGTTACTTGGATTCGAAAATTGTCACAATATATAATAAAAATATTATTGAAAATGTATCAGCTTTTTCATGCCAATAACGGTTCTTTCAATAGGGACTTCCGTACTTTGACAACTGATAACGGCCATCATGTCCATTTTATGGTCGTCATAATCGTCTTACCGAGAGAACTATTCGCAATGTGGTGGATACATTCAAGTCCAATTATTCCGTTAACGGTCAAGCAACACCCATACGTCGATGAAACGCATAACCTGATGAAACGCATAACCTGATGAAACGCATAACCTGATGAAAACATCGCCGCTCTCTGTGAAAGTGTGCAGGAGAATCCGAAGCAGTCATTTTCGCGTTGTTCACAAGAACTCGGCTTTTCGCAGACCACAACTTGAAAAATTTTGCGTTGTGACCAAGCCTGCCCCTGCACAAATTTCAACTGACCCAGGAACTGAAAGTGAACGACCTTAGACAACAAAATGAGTTCGCTGAATGGGCTCTGGAGCAGTTGTCAACTGATCCTAATTCACATCGAAAAATCGTCTTCAGCGATGAGGCCCTTTTCTGGATGAATAGGTACGTGAACAAACGAAATTGTCGAATTTGGGACGATACCAATCCACATGAGATCCAGGAGCGTCCAATGCATCCCGAAAAAGTGACTGTTCGATGTCAATTTTGGGCTGAAGGCGTCATATGTCCATATCTCTTTAAGAACGACGTTGGCCAGGCCATCACTGGTAACGGCTGGAACTAATGGTCGATGATTACCAATTTCTTTTGGCCTGAATTGGATGATCTGAGTCCCAACGACATGGGGTTTCAACAGGACGAGGCTACGTGCCATACAACTCCTGCTGTGTGGCATGTAGCGCGTAGTGGATATTCAGGACGAGCGATTTGAGGGTATGGTCATCTCACGTGGAGGTGATTTGAACTGGCCACCGAAAACGTGAGATTTGACCCCATTCGACTTTTTCTTGAGTGGTTCTCTTGAGTCGCATGTGTATGCGAATAAGCCACAAACCACACTGGTCCTCAAATTCAGCCTGATTTATGCGCCAGAGGCATGGAAAATTGGACTTTCTGAATACCTTGGCGGACGTTTGAACGATGTTATATTACACACATAATGGCTTTTGAAATGATATCTTACACACACTTAATGAAGCGCTTAATGAAATATTATATAGAATGAACAAATTCCTTTCTTTTAATCGAGAAACATGTAATTTTATAATACCATTTCAACAAAACCTCAGTATCTCCCAATAACGCAGAATGGAAGTGAGTTATTGAAAAATAAGAAAAGAAAGTATTTTTTATGATTCAGATATAAAATGATCATCGAGTTTCGAAAATGAACAATGAAGAAATAAGTCCCGTAATGTCAGAAAGCACGCCTCTTTGAAATTATCCAAAATAAAAACTACAAAACTACCCCAACTATTTTGTCGAAATCATCTAGTCTTGTTTCTAGAATTGAACAATTCAAATTAGATACCAATCAGAATAACGTTTGACAAAGTTTCTTAAAATTCTTAGAAGAAGTATGTATTATACTTCAAATTCAATATCTCAATAATACACACGGTGTGTCATTGATAAATAACCCAGAAACTACTGCTCAGGCCGTCCATGCCCTATGCATTATAAAACTCAGATAAAAGATTTATTTTCAAAACCAAAAAATATTGGGATATCTCTACGTTTGCATGGGTTTTCTCACACCATTTATGCAAATTTATATTTTTCAGATGTTTTCGATCTGTTTCATTTCTTCAGTTGAATCATTGAATAAAAGTGATACTTTTATAAGATCAGCAGGTCTTCAAAGATATAATTCAGTGAGTCGTGGACACGGCAATTCTGAAGACTTCACAAATAGGGCAATCAAAATTGCAGTGAAAATCTAACTTGATAAAATGTCTCCTTTGGCAGGCTAAAATACTATAGTTCCAAAATAGTAGACAATACATTCTCAGCAATGACTGATGTTTTGCCTAATTCTGTCTGTTGCAATGGCGTACTGAAATTATATCAAACAGATGAGGAAAAATGATGATGAAATAAATAGAATCACAATCTTGACAACAATGTTTCAATGCCATAATATTTCTGAGAATTTAGTGCCTACCATTATGGAATTGTACTAGAGTAATATTTTACAAAAAGTGGCAAAGGTGATAGATAAGAGGTATCTATATGAATCTCAATATTCATGTATATTTTTTAAAAAATCAAATTTTTTTGAAGGGATTCATTTTTCAGATAATGATTCTCTAAGTGGAACAAAAAATACATTAAATACCGTACACCCTGTATATTTCTATAGGAATAACAGTAAAAATGTATCTGCTTTATTGAATCATCCACATGAAAGGAACAATATACCACCTTCCGCTCTACAAATCTCGAACTTCTATATAAAAAAATTTGACAATACCCTTTTAACAAAACCCCAATCTATCCCAACAATGCAGAATGAAATTAACTTAATCAAAAACTAAAAAGAAAAGTATCCCTTCCGACCCAGATATGAAATAATCGTCAAGTAAAAAGTCCCCTTTCAACAAAGAAGAATGAAGAAGTCAACAATAGTGTCGGTTCGTCTTCAAACGTCGCTGGCCCTGCTCCTGCTGCTTTGCCCGCAGGTGAGCTACCTGTTCAGATCCGACCAGAGCTTCCCCGCCATATACACCTGACTTTGGGCGTACTATTTTGAAAGTTCATTTTACAGGTGTGGTAGAAAATTGTTTAATTCATGGACATAGAGACATAGAGAATGAAAGCAAATTACTTAAACAAAACTTGATTACTAATTTTTGTAATTTAATTTCAATGACATAATCAGTTCAAACCGATAGATATTGAAAATCAAAAACTGCATATACTAGCAATAGCGACTGATTTCGAATTTGATACTTTCCGAATGTTCAAATCTGTAATAGAATTTAATAATTTCTTGTTTTTTAAACGCTACCAAACCAAAACTCCCAATTAGCTGTGGTGAATTTCATTCGAACAAATATAATAAATGTTGAACACTTGCTTTCATTTATAAAATTCATTCAAATTGATCGCCCAACTGGATGAAGCAGCTGCCTACCGCTGATATATTTATCTTTTCATTTTCATGGAATTATTCTCCAGCAGCCTCACTAGAATCATCTCTATCGCCAAAAACTAGAATTGTCTAATTTTGATTTTTGGTTCTCTGCTATGTTCATTAAATTTCAACATCAAATTTATTTTCCAAATACGGACCTCTAATTTTTTCAAGGATTTTTGTAGCCACTGTAATAATAAATCAACTATATGGTCATACAATTCTGAGTCAGAGCTACTGCAAAAAAGTAAGGATCAATATTTTTTGGATCAAGAACTCAAACCTATACATAAACTCCACATATCGGAAGAACATGTAATATAGCAAGTACCAAACAGAAAAAAATTGATTTCAAAATATTTCTAACCATCTACCTCGTCCACAATATCTCACTGAATGTCCAAATCATTACAGTGACTACAAAAATCGATGACAAAACAAAAGGTTCTCATTAAAAATAAAGTTGATGATAAAATCTAAAGAATAAAACTTTGCATTGCAACTTGGTTTACAGCAGATTATAACAAATGGAGGGTTTTTGACGAATATTTCAAAAGAAACCATTGATTTTCTCGATCTGAAAAGAGATTATTCTAGTTTTCCAAAATAGAAAACTTGTGTCCAATTCAATCGACCTTGAAGGTCTACCGTTTCAGAGATAACGAAAGTTCATTCATTCTTATCATTCTCAAATTCTATGTTAGTAAATTATTTCAAACAGTTACTAAATAGAAATTCCAATGCTTTCTACATCACCTCAATTTCGAACATCTATTCAAGAATGAAGCACCACCGAAAGCATGTATCCTACTGAAGAATCGCATTGATTCTTTCATTGATATCATATGTAGATAATTATCGTAAACTGCTGGGAGCTAAAGAAAAACAGTTGAACAACTGATATTGTAAGAATGAAAAATGACATCTGGGTAGGCAGATTTAACTGTTTTATATGGTTTTATTGATGATTATCGGAATAACATTGGGAGCTATTAATTGATTATATTAAGATTAATTGGTTAAACTGAGTCGAGCTTTCACTGTATCACTGCATGTTGAATATAGAATGATAAAGAAGTAGGAGAAATAATAATTCCCAACAATAATTTTTTATGAACATTTGTACTTATCGCCACCTTGTGTTAGTATAAAATTTTTGACTAAATTTTTTTGAGACCTAGTAATTTTCAATCAGAAAAAGACTATGTCGAAGCTTTTACTGTAGAAGAAGCGATTTGGGACAAATTTCAAACTTATGGTTTTAGTATACCTACTTAAATTACGATTACGAATTGTATAATATAGATAAATTGTTAGATGTAGCCGTTACTACGTGGTAGGAGATCATAATGAAAAGAGAAATGAAAATTTCTATGTTTTATACCACTTTTAATTGTAACTA
>WOGP01004659.1:0-13800 GCA_015342065.1 Leptinotarsa undecemlineata
AAGACCTCGTTAGTCCTTAGCTCGCACAAGTTTCTCAACTTCTGAGAGTTGTCGTTCGTATGGGGGCGGCAGCTGATTAACGGAAAAACAGATTTTATTTAAACAGATTTATTTTACAGATCATTCTGGTTGCTAGCTGAAGCCTTCAATACTAACGACAGCAAAAGGAATAGCAAATTTTGAAGCTAAAAAGGGATAAAAGTTTTTTGATATTTTTTTCTCTATAAAAATAAAACCATTTGTTTGAAAATTTATAATAAAAGTAAACATTTCGAATAAAAAAGTTTAAAACTCGTGCGATAACCGAAAATCAACAAATTGTGAACAGTTCAAATGAGCCTAGCCATGCGGGGAATGTAGCATCTGTGTGAATATATTCATGTAAAGATAGAAAAATGGTAGAAAATTCAAGTGAACCTTCGCATTATACTGTATCAACAATGTTGGCAGGAGTCAAAGAGGCAGCCATTGAAAAAACACTGGCCATAAATCAAAAGAACCATTCGAAATGTTCGAGTACGGGAAGGAAGGATTATGGTCCATTATTTTTTTCACGAAAATATCATCAAAAGTACTACGAAAATTCGAGAAGTGGTATAGGAATGGAATTTTCAAAGCAGTGCATAAACTAGTTTATACATTATACATGATCCATTAACTAGGAGCGAATATTTCTATTTTTTAATTCATGCTGTTTTGCCAAATAAAAGAGAACTATCATATAGAATTTCTAAAATATGCCTCAGAATATAGAATCGTCACTTTCACCAAAAGTAGTTTTGATAGATTTTGAATTAGCTATGTGCAAGGCAGTGAAAACGGTGCTTCCGGAAGCTACGGGTGCTTTTTTCATTTTTGCCAAATACTCTATGGAAAAAATCAGTTAAGGAGCAATACGATACAGATTCAGATTTCGCACTCGAAATGTGAATGCTTGGCTTTGTTCCGCATACACAAGTATTAGTTGTATTCTAGATTAAGACGCTCAATTGTTCTTGATTATTTTGAGATAAAACTTATAAGAAAACTCACAAAATCCGCATATATTATTTCAGCAGGTCATAAATGCATGTCAAATAGCTCTGGAAATGGGACGTACCTGTTTGCTATTGCTAAGGCGAGAGGTTGAAAACGGAAAATTAATTCTAACTGAATTCTTACAAAACAGTATTTATGTGTAGGTATTTCTGTAGACTGATATCTGGACATTTCATTCTTTTGACGTGGCAAAAAATATAGCTATTTACAAATGGGGCGTTGTTTTGTAGTGAATTTTGGATTTTTAAACGGAACAGGCTGTCTAAATGCCAAGTATATATATTTCTGTGTTTTATTGATTATTCAATTTTCAGGCAAAATTCATGAACCCGGCAAGTTACTCAATGATTGGACTCTTTAGTGTTTTATAGTTTATATAAACTTTTTTGGGTAAACTTTTCAGTTTGCCCTCTATTACACTTCAGCAAATTTTCTATACATTTAGCTTCATTTGGTTTTCAGTTTCTGGAAGCTTATACAGGCAAAAAAAAGTAAAAAGTAAGAAAAATATACTAGTGTTCTGTATGCTTTTCAGCTTGTCTTCCCAAAAACAGATTTTTTCCTTCTTGTTGCGCTCAAGCTCAATCTACGAATATAGCCAAAAGGACAATTAGCAACAAATTGTGGGAACCATTTACTTTACATCAAAAATCATCAACAACACAATGAAAAATTTTGATGGTTTCAAAGTCGTTCTTTCCTTTAGGTTCTCCTTTCAAAGCGTTTTAAGAATTGTTATTTGTACACCTTATCGAAATCAATAATAACATCTTCCGTCACCCTATTATGTATCTAGAATACATTTTGATTCAAGACCATAGAAATCAGAGAAATAGTTCAAGTTGAAATTTCCCATTGAATTACTTCTTCAAAAAGTTTTTCAGAATCCCTTGAAAATATTGCAGATCTTGCAGACCATTGTAATCAATCTTACCAGTGGATTTCTTCTGGAAAAAATATTAACGGAAAAATTAACATCAGTTCTTGAAAATATCAATATTCTTCCTCAATCTATTGACAATCTATTCTATCCTATCAGTCTATAGTTTTCTAAAGATATTTTATCATCTTCAATACAAACTGTAGTTCTAGTTCCACTAAATAAGAATATCACAGGATTATGACAATTTCTTGATATTTATTAAGTGTGATACTTTGAATGAAATAGGTCACTATTGAGCCGTTAACTAGTCGGTTTGATCAGTTTTTATTATTTCTATTTCTAAGGAAAATTGTAAGTCTGTTAGTTACCCCATTCGCTTTAAATTATTTTTTACTGACATGCAATAATATTTTGTTGTATAGTTTGGCTTCAAGGAATTTAACTCCTGTCACAGATTGATCAATATCCTATCGTCCCGATTTTTTAGAATTACTCACAGTAGGCGATTTTTTTTCGAGAAATCTTACTGACTCTAAAAAGTTGTAACACAAAAAGTATCTATGTTGAAGTAACTCAATAGATTTTCAGAACAGTTTTCATATGTTCATTTTTTTATGTAAAAAAAGCTCAGTTGTATTAGCCATTATCATCCAATTAAATTCTGATGCACTTTGCGCTTTGAATTTTCTGAGATTTTCATTCAATTTAATTGATTGAGGAATTCTCCAAAATCCTGCATGGCAATCATTACACAATAATTTTTCAGGACTTCTACAAAGGAGTACACTTTCACATGTTTCTGTAGTAAATTGAACTATGGAATAAGTTGAACTGTTTCCTTTCCTCTTTTATCAGAATCGTTTTCAATTTTAATTGGGAAAATCACCAGAGCATTCACAAAATATAAAGAACCGCAGCTTCGCCAATTTAGAACGTATTTCTACCTTCGCCCATTCATAGCATAATTTTGCATTCGCCAATCTATTGAATTTATATTTTGTGATTAGGAGTCCGTCAGAGTTTAGATATTGTACAAATTAAAATTGCATTCATTATTTCCAGTGTTCGGTGTACCGCGGTAAACACTTTTTTTTAAAATATCATTCATTTAAGGGTTTTATGAAGCATTGATGAATACATTAATAATAATGCAGAATAAAGTAATCTTTGGAATGAACAACTTGCTTCGAAAATTTTTATATGATTCTATATTCAAGTAACAATATGATATTTTCACTAAACACTAAACAGTTATTTCAACCATATTAATTATGTAGTAAAACAGGAAATTTTAGACACTCGTATACTCACCATTTGTTCATATCAGATTTATTTTAAATGCATTGAAAAGTTTTATTCATGAAGCAAGGGAAAAATAATGAAAAACTGCTGAGTTCTTTGCTAGCCGAAATTTTTATGCATGATTTGAGAATGATAATCATAAAAATCTGTTGATTCTTATAGCGGTACACTAGGTAGGTACAGTATGTACAGGTAGATGATATCTAAGTCTGTTTTACTGGTATAGGTGGGAACTTGGGCAAGGTTGTCGAATTTGTCAAATCTATTATCCATCAATTAAGTTAACTATCGAAATGGAGTTGAATAACTCAATAAAATTTCCAGATTTGACTATTACTAGAAAAAATAATGGGCATGATGGGTTCAGGAAAGATTTGGGTTCAGGAAGAACAGGTTAACAAAGCGTGCTAGTAACCTGTCAAGCTGTAGACAATAAACAACGTGCTTTATGCATTCTGGTTGATCTTTGAATTGCATTCGATTCGACCAATACCGGTTTCAGAGTTTCTGCTTTTCAGTTATTCAATAGTTACCTGAATAATTGCGAACAATGTATTGAAATTAAAGACTGCATAAGCCCTACCAGAATTATTGAATTTGATGTTCCACAAGGCACTGTCCTTGGACCTATACTTTTCAACATATAATTGAAAGACTTATTTAAATTGAATGTAGAGAAGAATGTGATGAATTTTGCTGATGGAACAGCGGTATTCTACTAAGCCAAAACTTGAAAAGAATTGAAAACTGTAGTTGAACGGGACTTCGGAACTATCCTGCAATATTTCATACTGTTTTTTGGGTTTATAACTTTCCACGTCCTCAAAAATAAAACCTTGAATGGTTTGACGGGCAGCTACTAACAGTACACATAGGCAAAACATACTTTAGATAGATAGATAGATAGATAAATGAGGGAACTAGTAAAAAGAAATTATAAAAGAATAGCTGAAAATAATAAATGCATTAAACAGAAAAAACCTGAAATGAAATAACAATAGTAAATAAATAAAATAAAAATAGTAAAAATAGAACAATTGAATAATATAATTTAAATTAAAAGTTGAGAGATACCAAGACAAGTTACTTATAAAAATTTTTATTTTTTTTTTTCATTAGTTCTTTCAGGGATTTCAAATCATTTTATATAATATCAGACATTAGAAGTCCGAACTAATGATATATCGTTTCTGAATTGAGGAAATTTGTTGAATACTTCAGTGTCGTATAGATCAGGAGTATATATGTTGACTTGTGATTCTCGTCTTAAACTTATATTATATTTAAATGTAGGGTTTCACGACTGGTGGTATCTGGGTTTTACCGTGGTATTCTTTGATTACAATATCCAAACGTTTCAACTGCAACTGCGGCAGTCATCTTTAGTGGCGTAGTCGACATATCAAGGTGAGTACTGCAATTGCATATTTTCGAATGTAGGTTAGGTTAGGTGAAGAGTGAGTGGGTCTATTCGACTCTCCACCGCAACCCGCAATGGTTTATTGTGGCTCACACCTATTCACACTCGACCAAATAAACCCTGCTTTTCAACGAAGCCGATTAGTTTGTATGGTGAGTGGTTTTTTAGGTCAGATGGTAGCAGTACGGCTCTGCCAAACTCCAATAACCTGATTCGGTTCCCAGCGGGGCAGGCACAAAATATGTGCTCTGCTGTTTTATCATTTTCCATAAAGAGGCGACACACACCGTCTTCCGAATGTCCGAGTCTCTGCACATGACGATTCAAATGACAGCGACAGTAAGAAGGCCTGTTAGTCATCGTAGTTCAGCCGTACTGTAGTCCAACAACTGTTTTGTATCAAGCTTCGAAGGGTGAATAAACGCCATGGAGTGAGCCAATCCTGGAAGATTCTGCCAGAAGTCCATGCATCTTCTTGCCATCCAGGTGTTCAATATTTGTTTGGCAAAGCCTAAAGCGATGCAAATGGCAGGTTCTGGTCCGATGAAGCTGAATGCAGCATCTTTCTTTGCAAGAGAGTCGAATGTGAAGACCAATTCTACGTATGCAAACCTTTTTCTGATAGAGGGGCATGAGTTCAACCACCACTATGGAATGAAAGGGTTGAAACTCAATCTTCTGAAATGATTTGACATTAATATAATTGAGAATTTTGTAAATTTACTGAATACCTTCCCACTGGTGAATTGATTTCTAATATGAAAATTGGTAATTAGTTCGTTACATCTCCAGTTATTGGATTGGTTATATTTTTTCATTTTCAGATAGTTTTTAACTTCAATTTATTTAAAATTATCAGATATCAAGTAAGTAAGTCATATGATTCGAGTTGTTAATCTTAATAAAGCACTGATTAGGTAAAAATTTGGTAGAATTGATGAAAATATAAATTACGACAAATGTTTTCATTAATATTGAATTTCTTCTTCGATTCTTCAATTAAAAACTTGTAAAGACCTATATTTATGTTCAAATAAATAGTTGGTATAGTTATGAAGGTTTCTCTATTGATAAATATACTTCGGCAATTCAATCATCACAAATCACAATGAAACGAGTTCTATATTTGATCTCAGCCGAAATCCAGCAACTCCCAATAATACTTCTCGATATTGCTTTGTTTGACACCTGACCCGTGAAACTCGACGCCATATCCATCGACGTGGGACGTTATTTACCTGGTCGATTCTGGCTTTGATTGCGAGTAGGCTTTTCAATTAAAACTCTTTTGTTCGAAACACTGATTGAGTTCACCGTATGGTGGATATCAATATCGCTTAATTACCTGCCGGACAGCCACTTTATGTAGTACGGTCAAAATGAATTAATTCGTTGTATGCGGGTATTGTTTGAGTTTTAACTGTTACAACTTTTCCAAGGGGAGATATCTGAAAGTAACGTATCGTTAACAGATGTTCATCACAGACTATCGTTGATGATGCTTTTGACTTTTAATTTCGCTAAAAATGAACATGAAGTTAGCTACGAAACTGCAAAACAAGGGTTGAATATGTAGTCATAGAAACAAATTGGAAATAAAAATGTTGCTCATCACCAATTTCAGATTGGATACTAAATGAACTTTGTTTAGCATTGTTGAAGATTGGCATATGACACTAGATTTTGTATGCTATCAATGGTATGACAACAAAAAACTGTCTCACGACGCGACGCGTCATAGATCTATTTGCATCCATCTTTCAAGTATAACTCAGAATATCAATTTCAATAATGAACAAAAGTTATTTTTCATCGACATTTTTTGCGTATTCTACCCATCCGCAATCTGAAAAAAATATATAATTGTGAGGTTTATATAGGAGTAGAAAGGCAAACTTTTTAGTTCGCCCCAGTAATGTGTTTAAGTATTTTCCACAAAGAAAAATATTCTTCAGTAACTCATTATATTTAATAATTTTGTCTATTTGAAAGGAGCTAGCGATAAAATTATACAGATACTCATATTAACGTTTCTGAAATCAAAATCTGCCTCCATCTTCAGAATTGGAAGAATGTAATCATATTTTCAGTTTTTTTTGCATCACTTCATTTTCACACATCCTCGAAAGATGTCAAAGGAGTTTCGAAATGTGAAATATGTCACTATTGTTGATTTACTTCTGAAACATTCGATGTAGTACAACGTGTTCTTTATTTCTAAGGAGCTGTAGATTTAAGAATATGAGCTGATTCTTCGACCTTATGTCTTTCAGGGTGAGGTTCTTCGGCAATCATTCTTGTCTAGTTTTCCATACAACTCGATGTTCACCGTCGGATTTCATAATTCCGCTGACAATTTCGATCCTGATAATTGTCTATGCAGGATATAATCTTGATTTTCATTTTCACTCTCTTTCAATGGTCTTGAAGTTTCACCAATATAACTTTTATCACAGGAACAAAATGTCTTATAAATGCAATGTTTTTTTTTCTATGTTGTTGGACCTTGTATGTGCAAGTATAGATCTCAGTGTATTGGTTGTCCTGTATTATACTTATTTATATAGACAAAAAAAATGGTCACATATAAGCTATTCAGATGTTTACGATATCAATCCCTATCTGAAGATTTTTATACATATTATGATTAGCATTATATAAATTCAATTTTTATTTCATAGGAATTATCACGAAATGAATGAAAAAATTGATTCCACTAGCCTCACAAACCCATGTGTTAGGCGTGATGAAGAAAGATTCTGACAATGCGGGGCTCTGCCAGATGTGACCAACTTTTTCCTTGCTACCCGTAGGAACACACATGAGTGAAACAAACAAAACAGAAACAAAAAAACAAAAATCAATCCCGAGGCGGGACAGAAGTGCTCACCTCAATCTAAGGCGGTGGCTGGGGATGAACAGAAATGTTCACCTCAATCTACCGCTTGGATTGAGGCTGGACATAGTAAATCACCTCGTGATGGACAAGGCGTCGCCGAGGTCAAAAGGAGAAAGAGAACGAAAGGGGCAGGAGTGGCAGCAACTATAAGTGCACCCTCCTCCTCCCCCACTCCACCTCTAACAGCAAGTGCTCTTCCTGCGGCGGGCGCCAAGAGTTCCGCCTTGAATAAAGGCAAGGAACCGGCTGCCCCTGCAGGAAAGCTCTCTCACTTGCGCACCTCCACCGAGGGAACCCCAAGATGGATGAAGAAGCCGAGTAACGACAGTAATGTCGCTGCATCTTTCAAAACCTTCGCTGAGGCCATCGTGAGACACCTCAAGGTTGCCAAAGAAAGTGTGTGTTCGGCGAGTCTTGGCCTACACCTGCCAATATAAAGGATATGTCTCCTAGTGACCTGTCCACCTTCTTGGAAAGGACAGGATGGACGATGATCTAGCAGGACAACTCCTCGGGAGGATGCACAATGGGTCACATGTGGCCTAAGTGCTGTGGGTCTACACTCATCCTCCCTACTCTACAGATACAGAATGAAGGAAGTTTGCAATAGTGTTTTGTTATACGTAATGCATATCTTTGAGTATCAATGTCACATTTTTATTTTGTCGTTGGGTAGGTAAGTACTTCACTTATATTAGATAGTGAATCTCTTTTTGTCTGAGAAAATATGATGAATTTTCAGTTTTAGCAGAAAGTAAAATTAGATCAGTGAGCCCAAAATCGATGGGCACCATGAACACTATGTATAATTATATGCATAAAAGATAATGAAAATTTACTATTTTCGATATTGAATTACTCAGTTACTTATCCATATCAAAAATAGGCTAGGTTTCCAGCAGCACGTGGACTAATCAGAACAATCTATCACTAGTATGGACCAATCAGGATGAGCAATATCACTACGACACCACCCTCTATTAGTATAAATACGAGTAAACACATATCTTTCCAGTCAGTCACCGCATAGAGAACTGAAAATATGTACCTCACTAGCAGATGAAATATTTATAGCATGAAATTTGTTCTCTCAAATCTTTATGATTATTGTTATCGTATTAGAATGACAGTTGACACCATATGATAGTCTTTATTGACCTAGTGGACGTCTCTCATTTAATTCAAATGTGTCTTTGAAACTGATGTCAGTTTACAAAACGGAGTTTCTTGATCTGTTGTTTGAATTTGGATTCATTCTCATTATTCACAAAATTTGTAGTCGAGGAGTTATTCTTATAGAGAGCGATATGTAAATTATTACTTAAACTCTCAAAAAAACTTGAACCTTGGTCACTTTGAAATATGTCTCTTAACAAGTTGGTAGTTTTGGAAGTGACTTTGGGTTGTTTTATGTTCTTTTTATTATAAACTATAATTTCTTCTCTTGGTAATACGAACCAAATTGATTCAGTTGATCATGACAAGTAATGTGTAATTATTTGGACAGCCTGGTTGAATCAAGTCCCTCCCTGTAATGAAATTTGCGAATAAATAACTAGCCTTTCCTTTCAAACTTCAACCAGCAGTCATAAACTCTTGTTTAGACGATTTTCTTATCAAACCATTGTTACACTCAGCGTGTGTCGAGCCAAGTTTACGAGTTAGTTACGTTAGTTTATTTCCCGTTTTATGATCCATTTCCCTTCAATAAATAATAGTTGTATGACTTTGGTCGTCGTTATTTCTTAGTGCCGTACAAACGGCATTTATCAAACTTTTCAAACGTCATTCATAAATCATGTATGAGTTTGCGACTCATGAATACGGCATTATCTCGAAGTAATATTTCATGGTACGGAGTGTATAAAGAGCTGAACTACCGTATCCAGTATTCAAATTGAAATAGAGTAATGGCGGGGACAAAGAAAATTGAGAAACTCAATTAAATGGATACGGGAGAAGTACGGTCTATGGCGACATAAATTCCAGAAGCAGTCTCTCGGGACTCCGCGAACTAAGAGGCAGAAGACGAATTAGCTTCGTTGCTGATATCCGTTACTAATCATACAGTAGTTGACATGTATACTATAGTTTGATATTTATCAAAATGGAGAGTGATTGCCGAAATATGGCGTGTTTTCGAAATTGAATAATTCTCGTCTTTATCAATCGCATCCTTATTGTGCCTTTACTCTCCTCTAATCCATTTAATGATTTTTTATTTAAGTTGTGGAGTTAAATTAAATAACTTAACATGACGTGGTATACCATACATTTTTTGAACAAAGTAACTGTAGCTGCGTTGGGTATTGGGTTTCATATGTATGGTCGATATGTTTGAAATTTGCTCAAAAAACTCATTGTATAGATCATCACTTGGATGGGTTAATGGTATTTTCAGTATAATCTACCACATACCACAAGTCTGTACCTTAATCTTCAAAATATTTTACCATCTTCTACCTGTATCATTAAAACAGACAAAAAGTCCACGAATCTGTGCTGATATATTTACAAATTGAATTTTAGGTTTTAAGAGAATAGGCCAAGCAACGAAAGATTACGTTACCTCTTTTTTGATAGAAATAATTAGTATTGCTATTCAACGTTTCAATGCTGGTTCGGTTCTTGGAACTATTCCTCCTTCACATAATTTTGATGAGATCATGTATTGCCTCATTTCAGTACGGAACTAAAACTTCTTCGAAACAAGCCGATATGTGTGGATATTCATCAGTCTCCTACATTGTTAATTCGCAAGTGAGTGATCCACCTTCTTCTTTTCCAGTGAGGTCAATGGACTAAAGTCATTCTTGCCCCCTAAATATTAGTTGCAGTCCTCATGGTTCTTGTTCGTTTTCAATGAAAGAGCTTCATGAAGCAAGATCCGAATCAATCCCTCTACGAAACCCTTCATTACTTGGAAGGATCGATTGGAGCTTGAGAAATTGTTTTTATGCAGACTTTGTAAAACATGTTCAGTAGAGAGTTTTCCTGAAAATCTTGAGAAGACAATTGGATTACTTGATTTAGGGTACACTTGCTACATGAAAAGCATTTTACAAGTATTGTTCATGACGAAGAATTTCAAGAACGAGATTTTAACGATGAACGAGAATGTTTCCTACTTATTCACCAATATGAAACACCTGTTCATGCAGCTGCAGTTTCGTAAGAATGTATCATCTTTCCCACCAATCGATTTCCTGAAGTATTTGAAGTCCACTAGATACTCGTTAGGACAACAACAGGATTATTCTGAATTATTGGGGTTCCTGTTGAATACTCTTCGTGAGCAAAAAATAGCAGAATCAATACTCCTGGCCGCTCTGGATTGAATGATTTTGTACAGTCTATTTCGCCATGTGTTTGAAAATCTCTTGCTGGAAATATCTTCACTTGTTTACTTTGTAGTAAATGTTCAAGAGGTAGCAAAAACGTATGTGATTTTCTGGAACTTCAACTAGCGTTTCCTAATATGACTAATAACCAGTCCGTGCAAAGGTTATTGTAAATGGAATTTTTAACAGGTGATGATCGACTGTATTGCCAAACATGCGTCAAACTAACTCATTGTTATGAGGCACCACTCAATCTAATAATAACACTGGTGATCTTCACATAACTCAACCTCTGACGGAAGCACCAAATTCTTGTTCGCCTTGGTCAAAAATGAAACGGACTGGTTTAAGTTTGACGATAGTGGTGTCACTGAGTGGTCTGGCCATGTATTGAATATATTGGAGCCTCTGGATACACCCTTGGTTTTGTTTTATAAAAGCGAGGACATTGGCAGACAAGATCTAAGATGATATGGTGCTGCAGGTTTTCCCGGGTTTTCCTGCAGCTGAAAAAGCAAATGCGCCACTAGAATCAATGAAGTCGCCCCGGAGCGACAATTAATCTTTCTTGTTGTTTTATAATTTCATGACTTGTATTTTTTATCCTTAATGTCATCAATACTTCCAATAAATTTCAAAAACTACACCTCACGATTTCGTGAGGTGTAGTTTTTGAAATTACTATGGATCTTCATCAAGTAACGGCCGAATCAATCAGAAAACTTCCAATAAATGTGATGAAGTACTCAAAAAAATATTTTAGATTACTCATGAACATTTATACTGTCAAGGAACTTAAGGTACTGTCATTATTAATCCTTCTCTATAAAAATTGGAATGTAATAATTGCCAGTATTCGCCCAATTGAAACAACTATCTTAGTTGGCAAGTCATGTCAATAGAGTAGGTAAATAATAAATTCTGAAATGGTTTTTGTGTTTGAAGGCCGTGGATGTATAGAATTTTTTCCTGGCAATTCGTTTGCACCAGTGACTAACTTCTTCACAGGTTTATATCTCACATTTATTTCACAGTTAATCTCGGATGACTAGATATTACGGCTGCGTAACGTGTTTTTATGTTGACTCTAGTAGTTTATTGTGTTAATATCCGTGCCTGGATTAGGTAAAATGTCAATAACATTCATTGACCTTTTTCCACTTGCTGTCATGCTGTTTGCTATTGCTATTTATATTTGCTAATTTGTATTTGAACTTCTTAGAAAGGGATTCTATATATGATGGAGGTTCATAGTTTCTTTTTTTCTGTTGAAAGTATCAGTGTGTTTGTGGATCTCTATTGCCTACCGTAACAGTCGGCTATGGTATCTCTGATTGGAGGTAATGAGTTCCGTGTTTTTGAATAGAATCCTGTGATTTTCTTCACTGATTGCGAGTTTGGCACAGCCGACTTGTCCGCAGTTTCTTTCATTCTCCTTTAGCTTTGTTTCCATAGATCTTTTGGTGGTTCCTTTGTATACCTTTCCACAAGTGCACAGTATGAAATAAACCCCTGCTACTGATACTGGGTTTTTTTGTCTTTTGCCGACCTGTTGTATCTTCTTGGTGAGTTTGAACCGTTTTAATGTTGTGTTCTCTCAATAGATTCCAATTCTCTCTGTGACCCTAAGGATATATGGTAGATCCGCGCGTGCAACAATCCGAACCTTCTTCACATTTTGAACCGTAGACAGGGAAACCACTCAGACCAGTGATAGCCAATTACTTCAAAGGACGTTTTGAAGAGGAAGCAATTGACACTTTTGAATCACAATCGACCTTGTGACTACATCACGTAGATGGCATCTTCGTCATCTGAAAACATGGAAGGAACGTTCTGAATCTTTTCCTAGAGTTCCTGGACGACTTAAACGCTCATCAATCCAGCATAGAGACTGAACAGGACCAGCGGACATCATTCCTAGGTGTACTTATCGAACAATATGATAGACTAACCCACACAGTGTTCCGAAAACATACGTACGGGGATAGGTAGCTGCAAGCGCTATGAAACCATCATCATAGCCGCCAATGTAACGAATCGGTCTCGAAGCATATGTGAGCCAGAGTACTTACCTAGAGAAAGAACAGTTATATCTTCAAGTTACCTGGAGACATACCGAATGGATACTGTGTAACCAAGATCAGCAAAGCTTTGAAACTAAAGTGTTGTACGGTTAAAAACGGGAATGAGGCTCAGATGGTTGCACGCGAATACCTACCATATATCCCTAGGGTCACAGACAGAATTAGGAAATTCTTGGGGAAACGCAATACTAAAATGGTTTTCAAATCCGCTAATAAGATACAACAAAGCCTCGGCTAAAGACACAAGAGACTCATTATCAGAAAAAGGGGTTTATCGCATACTGTGCACTTGTGGGAAGGTATACATCACCAAAAGATCCATGAAAACAAGGCTGAAGGAAAATTAATTACACTTCACACTAGGCCAAACGGCCGAGTCGTCCGTGGCAGAATACGCATTCATAGAAGGAAATCACAGGATTCTGTTTGCCCATTGCTCATTGCCCCCAATCAGGGATACCATAGCCGACAATTGAATATGGAATATCATTCCAAGAAGTTCAAGAATAGCATCCAGCATAACGACAGGGAGAAAAGTGTCAACGAATGCTATTGACAATTCACGTAATCTATGAACAGGTATTAGCACACCGAACTACCTGAGTCAGCATAAATACACGTTACGCAGCCGTAATATCCAGTCATCGTAGATTAACTCAGGATGTATAAACCTCTGAAGAAGCTAGCCACTCTCGCAAGCAAAACGCCAGGTAGAAGTTCCAGAAATCCGCGGCCTTCATACTGGAAAAATAATGACACTGGAAAAATAATGACACTGGAAAAATAATGACACTGGAAGAAATTCCAAACATACCTCAATGCATACCTCA
>WOGP01004660.1:0-13800 GCA_015342065.1 Leptinotarsa undecemlineata
GTAATAAATGTTGTTTTCTATATTACTGTATCACAGTATTTTAACACAGTATTTAAACAGTACAGAAAAATGTAAGACTTTTTTTAACCAATATAGTTTTGAACTACATATGCTCAAATTGTTATGTTCTGTTAATTACACTTATCTTTGTACATACTGTAATCCTTAGTATGTAAATGCAATACATTTCTTCTACTTTTCTTTCGGATTAAGCGGACTTTCGGATTACCGAAGTTCGGATTATCGGGACTCCACTGTATCCGGAATTATTAATTTACGAAATTCCCAATGCATTATACAACTGATTCTCAATATATTTGAATATAATGAAATGAAAATATAGGATGCAGAAAATAACTTTTGTCTAATTATTTGCTATGGCCAGTTTCGGCTTATTAAACTATTCTCAAGTTTACTTGAGAAAGATTGGTTTCACATGGAAACATTTATAACAGTGTGATAAACAATGTCTAATAGCGCGTTTGGGACTAAGAATCCAAAAATTTTACAGTTGTAAATAAGAAAATAAATATTTTGAAATGAAATCTCAAAAATTTTACAATTGTAATATTTCGAAATAGAATCTCGAAATATTCATCTCTCCCAACTATCTGCACAGTAGGATCTGGTAAATGTCTGTCGGAAAACAACTACTTCCCATGCTTCACGTTGGATTTTGAATTATATGCGACAGACATATTGTCTCCAACCATTTTTATCAAATATCAATGACTCATTGGAAAAAACAGGAATATATTGCTTTGCTGACGACAGCACACTTGTCTCATAATTCCATTTGGATTCCAGAACATCGGCTGCGGATGCACATCTTCATTGGCAGCAGGAAGTTGCATATCTTAATGAGGATCTAGAGGTGATTTCGAATTGGGATGAAAGTAACCAAGTTCAAATTAATGCCCCAAAAACCCAGACATCGGTTTTCTCCGACATAATAATGTCAGGTCAGAAGATTCCGCTTCAATGAGTTTGTTGGGGGGTTGAAATAGACAACAATATGTCTTGGCACAATCATGTCGCTGAAATTGCAAAGGCTGCTTCTCAAAAGCTTGGAACACTGTTCAGAACCAGAACGCTGTACACACGTCAGTAACTTTTGATGCTTTGTTAAAGCTGAGATCAGACCTTCTTCAGAGTATTGTTCTCATTAATGGAGCTTCGCCCCCTAAGCATACCCTGAAGCTGTTGGATTTCATCCAGAAAAGAGTCATTCGCCTGATTGGAGACTCGAACATTACTTGCAACCTTAATAGTCTGGAACATAGAAGAAAGGTTGGAGATTTGTCTATTTTTTATAGATACTTTCACGGAAGGTGTTCAAATGACTCAGCACATTTGATTCCGCCAAGAGCGGTACATATTAGAAATACGCGACGGACTTTGGCTGCTCATCACCTCGAACTTCACTGTTTAACAACTCTTTCATTTAGAGAACTGCGTTTATATGGAATTAACTTCCTAAGGACGTTTTTACAAATGGATTTGATCTCCAGCGATTCAAATCCAATGTGAATCAATACTTTCGCGCAGGCACCGCTCTTAGAGCGCCTCAAGGATTTTCCTGTTGTGCTTGTGTTTTGACCTTTAAAAAAAATATACATCACGGAGGTTAGTCTTGTAGATGTTTCTTGTTTGACTACTACTAATAATTTGATAATAGAAACACTAAACTGAAACCAATGAATCAAAGGTGAATTATTAATTATCAAGTCATTTGAATTCGATGTTTTTCCCCTAACTGGCAGCCTTGTGAATGACAAGCAGCTCTAGGGTAAGTGGAAATTCTGAGCTCTCAAGGTGGAAATTATTATAAGTGTTTTACTTTTCAAGTTTCCAATGAACTTGAAAATAAAACACGTTACTAGTCTTCAAATATTTTTTTTATTCACTTGTAGCTAAATACGAATACAAATAAATGTATAAAATACTTTTATATCAATTGATAAAGCTCGAAAATAATATATTTACATGTCTAATAATTTAAATAACATCAGTACAAACTCGGAAATATATCCAGACATTATAAAATGAACAAAAAATGAGTTTTTCTCTTGTCAAGCTGTCAGAGAACCAATACAACTTTTGGCACACGCGTCAATCAATAAAAATTGTTCTTTCAGAAAACTAACGCTGAACAAGCACACACGTAAGTAGCATTAAATCTGGTGACAATGTCGCTAAAAAGAGTATAAATAAAATATGCTGCCTAATTACAAAATTACCAGTGTGTGGGAATTTAAGTTCGCTCGAGATCTTTATTGCTCTACGAGTCACACAGACAACACAAACAAAAATGTCTGAATAAAATTCAAATACTTCAATCAATTTAAAGGTATTATCACTTGGCTTTTCAGTGATTAATTATCAAATATCACATGATACGGTGATCTGGCTATGAAAATATCTTTTTTTCTCTCGACTATCTATACCAGAAGACAGCATTTCAGACAGCTATATGCAAAAAATTTTAAAATTATATATATATAAAACGAAACCTCGTTATACGAGATCATCTTTAAATTAGGCACAGTCTCCTGTCGATATACTGTAATTGAAAGTTCAGATGGTTGAAACAAAATGCTCGATATTCACACTTTAAAACCTGAAGTTTATGGTTAATATATACTTACGAAAGAAAGACTTTCCACACGGCCTGAACTTACATTTTGAAAGACTGCTTTTGGGACCACTTCGAATTTCGCTTACTCCAACTGAACTTTCCTATCAAATGCTTATATTTCTAATTATAAAACAACCTATATTACTAGAACTGCAAAGCGGTAATATAAAACTTCGAATCATATTCTACTATTACTACCTATACATATATAATACAAGGTCTAATATAAAATGATGCACTTCTAGTAACATGGGGTATAGTCCGACACATGGATAAAATTCCACACAAGTTTCAAAATTATTTCAACGCAAGGGCTAGTGCTGTTTTGCTGCATCCTTAGCTGCTAAAATTAGAGGAGTCAAACTAGCCAAAGGTCGAGCAAGTTTCAAGAAAGGATGCTGAAAAAAAATCGCTTAATTATTAAGGAGCCATTCCAATTACAATTTTTTTGTAAGTACAGTAAAAATAGAAATAATTTGTATCAACTTAATAATCTCTTTTCATTATTTTTTTTTTGGATATTTCCACCTTTCACAATCTGAAAAAATAAAAATTGTTTTGGAGAAATTTATACACGTGTGGAAAGGGCAAACTTCTAGTTTTGTTTACCAGTAACGTCGTATTTTATAAATTTTGCCTACAAATACATCGCTCAGGAATTGTTGAATGAAGTTACCGGAGATCCATATTTGCTAAAAAGGGTCATAACTGGTGACAAATCATGAGTGTATGGTTATGACATCGAAACCAAAGTCTAATCATCCCAATGGAAGAGCCAAGCACGTCAAGCCCAAAAAAAGCACGACAAGCCCAAAAAAAGCACGACAAGTCCAAAAAAAGCACGCCAAGTCGATCAAATGGCAAGGTTTTGCTCACTGTTTGCATTAGGAGTTCTTGCCACATGGTCAATAAAAGGCATTATCTTAAAGTTATGCTTCGATTGCAAGGAGCACAAAGAAAACGTCTGGTATTGTGGTATTATGTAATAGGTCTCAAAATGCTAGGCTTCATTTTTCAACACACCACTTCAGAGACACTACCAACAATAAACGTTAACAAGGAAATAGTAAGAAGCAGACAATCAGTAAAATATTAGGAAGTTAATATTGACCACAAAATCAACTTGAACAGCCATACAAAAATGAATAAAAAGAAATGCCATCGATAGAGGAAAACACTTTCGGGGTCTGACATTTAAGAAAAAGAAGAGTCAACACTAAATCTGCAACTAAAATATATAAAAACATATGTCGTCCACTTCTTTGAATATGCACATGTAATTTATTCAAGTTGTCGTAATCCTGCATTAAAAAATCTCCAAACAGCTGAAATATCTACACTAAGGAGTATTACCAAAATGTGTCACCCTCAAAACATACTACACAATCCCTTAAAGGCACTGCTTTATAGAACTACAAAAGTGAAACCTATGAAGGAGCGATTATCAGACCTAGGAAACTGCTTTGCCAAAAATGAAACTAACTTGGAGACCCTATAGGCATTATGAGAGCTGACCATCCAAATTCAAATACCCGGAAAAAACTATTTGGGAAAACATCAAATCACTCTCATATTTTTTTTTGTCAGAAATATAATGTACCTCAAATCTATTATGTAAGCATATGTAAAAATCACTGCAAATATTTAAAAATTGTACACTGGGTGAAGGACTTCAGTCGATCGCCCTTTGGTATTCACCAATAATTGACATTTATTATTATTATTTTGCTAGGCTTCCTAAGAAGATGCACCTCAAATTTTACTGATATCAAATGCTTAAAAATGCTGTACTGCTCCCAGGTAAGATCTCATCTTGAATACATATCTTCTGTATGGAACCCTACATATGCAAGCCACGTCCATATATTAGAACAAGTTCATAGAAAATTCCTAAGACTGGTCGCGTTTAAATCCAGAATTACTTCTGAAACCTACATATATAACTATCCTCGACTACATTCTCTCATAGACCTTGATACACTCCGTAACAGAAGGGATACTAAAGACTTAAGATTTTTTTTTATAATTAATGGAATTGTCCATTGTCCCTCATTGCTATCCACAATCGAACTTTCAGCCTCTTCTAAATTTACTAAAAATACAGTTTCTGAACCACATTGTAGAACAAATTAATACCTTCATTGCTTTCTACTACGAACTATAAAAGCGGCAAATAAAACGGACCTTGATTTCTTTACTTCTGCATCAGAGTCTCAGTTTCAGAGGCAGCTTGATCCAGGACGGAATACATTGTTACTGCGAACGTCTTTCTAATAGAACATTTAATCTAGTGACATTATTATATGTACATGTATTTGATTACTGTTTGTATATTTATATTTTTACAATTTGACTAGTTTTATATATATATAATTTTTCGATTCTATCTATACTCTTGTATTTGGTATTATGTGTAACTATTGTTAATTTTTGAATTGTATACAGTGAAATGGGTCTCGCACCCATTAATAAATAAAACGATTCATGGCTTCTGCATCATGATAATGCACCTGCTCACTCGCCTTTGCTCACACGATAATCATGCCTCAGCCACCGTATCCACCAGATTTAGCTCCCTGCGACTTTTTCCTGTTCCCAATATTGGAGAGACCCATGAAAGGGCGACGATTGAGAAGATAAAACCGAATCACTGAGAGAGCTCAAGGACATATCCAAAAGTGTATATCAGAACTGCTTTGACGATTGGAAAAACGCCGGCACACCAGTGTATTAAATTTGAGGGGGACTACTTCGAAGGGGTACGACACTACAGTCACGTGAACAATAATATTAATGGGATTATTGCATGCATGCATTATTTTGGGAAAATTTCGAGTTCAGATGATATTAAGTATAGGTCGACATATTCACATGAAAAATATACACATGAGTCGCTACACTAGTGTATAACCATTTTAGACGAGTCTCAGCGATATACTGAATAGAAATCATGCACATTGTATTATCCCACGAGCAACAAATACTGTTTCCACTCACCTTCAGCAAGTCTTTCGCAGACGACCTCTTATCAACTTCCACGGCCAGGCAATTATCTAAGAAATCTTGAAAAGCGGGTGACAGTTTGTCTTTGTCTTTAATTTCAGGTTTCCCATTAGTGGCAATGAGGTACAAGGCTCTAAGTGGATTTTCATTCAGGTAGGGAGGCTCACCTTCAATCATTTCAATTGCCATTATACCTAAAGACCAAACGTCGACCTGAAAAAAAAAATGCTCTTGAACTTTTCTTTGAATAGTTCTGTTTAAAAAAAAACTATTTTCCAAACTGGCACTAGACCCAATTACAGGACACATAATACAATTTTGGGATGAAAGTGTTGATTATAGGAAATATATACATATCATAATAGTAATAAAACATTCAGGGAATATTCAAAAGAAAAAAAAAATCAAAAAAAATAAATCCCAAGTCTTTCCAGCTGTCTATTTTACCAGTAAATAATCAGTTATCGAATAATTGTGGTCGATAGTGGTATGTTGGTTAAAAAAGGTGGTATATTTACATTTACTTAAATTGAGTGGAAGATTGTTTGAAGAATACCAGAGAGATAATTTATTCAAATAATTTTTTGTAGTATTTCCTTGTGACTCTATGACAAGAAAAACCTTGAGATCATCAGCAAATAATAGAATTTCACTATCTATAGTTAATTCTGTGTCGTTGATGAACTGGGAAAATAGAAGGGGAGCTAGATTGCTTTCCTGTGGAGCGCCACTGGTAGCACTGTATTCATCAGATTTGTGTCCTCTGTATTCAACAAACTGGGGCCGATTCATGAGATAGAAATGAAAGAAGTTCAGCAGATTCAAATCGAAACCAATCTCACTGAGTTTTGAAATGACAATTTGTCGAAGGCCTTTGAGAAGTCTGTATATATTATGTCTACCTAAAGCTGATTTTCTAAAGCATAGTTTATTGTTTGTGTAAATGTTATTAGATTTGTTATAGTATCATTTATCCACCTATTAAAAAAACGGAATGACTCATTTTCCAAACTTGTGGGAAGGTCGCCGTTTTTAAATGCAAAATTGAAAATGATTTGGAGTGGTTTGGCTAGAATATGAGTACAAACTTTGACTGAGAAGCTTAGGATTTCATCGTAGCCACAGGTAAATTTAACCTTCAACTTTTTTAAAGCTATTATAACGTCGCTCTCATTCACAGAATTGATACTAATTACAGGCCTGTTGGAAGTTACTATTTCATCAATATCGCATTGTGTATCAGAGACTGTGTAAATGCTGCTAAAGAATGTAGTAAAGCCATTAACAATATTTCTTGGATCATTGTTCTCTACATTACTCAAGTGGAGAGTCTCGGGAAACCGCAGTCGCCTCATTTCTTCTCTATAAAAGGCCAGAACTTGAAGGATCTGTGATGATATTTTTCAGAATACTGTATATATTTTTTGTATGCAATTTTTGTCTGTTTTAAAATTGTTTTCATAAGGATGAAAATCGAACTCTGTAAATATCTAAATTGGATTTTTTCACAGTTTCTGGAATACCTTATATTGTTCTTTTTGTTATACCGTGGTATTTAATAGAACGTCCAGTACATCTTATAAATATGTTGTACAAACCTTGGGACCATACTGCTTCCTAGTAACCACTTCTGGAGCCATCCAATATGGAGTTCCCACCATGGTTGTCCTCTTTGACTGTTCGGGACTTATTTGGGCGCAAAAGCCAAAATCAGCTACAAGTCGAGAGGTTCAGTAAACGTGTAAGAGAGCATTTGCAGAATACTCACTCAATTTGACCGACCCATCGAGTCCCAGCAATATATTATCAGACTTTATATCCCTGTGAATGACTTGGTTCGAATGTAAGAAGTCGAGCGCTTGAAGAACCTCCCTACACACAGCCGCAATTTGTCCTTCGTCCATACACGTTTCAGTAACTACATCAGTCAAGGAACCGCCTGGTAAATATTCCATCACAACCCAGAGTTCCTATTGAATATATATTGAATATATTACCTATTGATAATAATAATAACCAAATATTTTTTTCAAATTACCTCATTAACTAGATAACTGTCTAAATAATTAACGACGTTGCCATGTTTGTTTTCTCGCATAACTAGTATTTCGTTTATGATTAATTCTTTCTTAGGCTGTTGTGATAGGTTCATCTGTTTTATAGCTACTTCCATTCCGGTTGCCGTTTCTATTGCTGTATATACAGTACCGGATGCCCTAAAACAAGGTGGTGTATATTCAGCTGAATCTATCAAGATATTTGAGCTTGATGTTATGTATGAAATGAAATGCTTTATTCAAATAGGGTACACCCTAAAAATATACAACAATGATAATAATGTTAACATTAATATACATATAAACACAATAATAAAAAAAAACTACTAATATTTGTTAATAAGTACTGACTACAATAAATATAAATACAAAAAACAAAATAATTTGGTATCACTTTAATGGTCTTTTAAATGATTTAATAAATTCCTTTTAAACAGAATAAGACTGGTAGAAGACTTTACATTTTCTTTAAAAATTAATGTTTTAGTGTTGAACGTTTTTGCCGCGAGTGCCGGACAGTGTATATCACTTTGGCCAGCTCCATTCAGGTGGTAGGTGCATTTTGAGCATTTCATCAGTCCTGAGAGTGTCATCGTTTTACCTCGAATATTACGGAAGATACAGGGGTGTTTCCATATATAGGAAGTTTCCGGTTATATACATAAAAACAGAAACAAAATTCCCTGTCATAATCCACAATTATGCAACAAGATTCAGTCATCATCTTTACACACCCCAAATTCAGTTAAATATATGCCTGTATAGCCCTAAGCATTTCAGACCGATAAAGT
This sequence comes from Leptinotarsa undecemlineata, assembly GCA_015342065.1. Taxonomy (NCBI): domain Eukaryota; kingdom Metazoa; phylum Arthropoda; class Insecta; order Coleoptera; family Chrysomelidae; genus Leptinotarsa; species Leptinotarsa undecemlineata. Next base: position 8,490 of record WOGP01004660.1, read on the forward strand.
CATACAATGACCAAATTCTCCTTCAAGATGATCTAGATAAAGTTTATTGTGTGTTACAAATAACTCTATTCTTGATGTAAATAAATGCCATTTAATTACTTTCTCAAGAGTTGGTAGGAAATTTGATGCATCATACAACATAAATGATCAGAACTTAGAATACACTTCCTCCATTAAAGATTTGGGGGTTATTTTTGACGAACAACTCAAATTTGTAAACCATATTAACCAAGTGAGTGTGAAATCATCCAAAACACTGGGTCTTATTTTACGTCATTGTTCAGGATTTTCCATTGAAGCATTAAAAAGGTTTTATTTAGCTCTAGTGGTGTCGAAGTTAGAATATGCATGTATCATTTGGTCTCCATTTTACAATGTGCACTGTGTGTCTCTAGAAAGAGTGCAAAATAAATTTTTGAGATTTTGTTCTTTCAAGTTGGGTCTTCAAATACAAGAAATGGGGCTGAAACTATTGCAAACCAAAAGAATTCGTGCAGATCTCTGCTATGCATTCAAGCTACTCAATGGACTAATAACTTGTCCTGAATTAGTTTCCTCCCCGCCGGTAGCGCTGTAAAATCTTCGAAAATATTCGTTTGAATTACATGCTGTGAAGGGCCATATTGATTTATACTAAATGCACAATATTTAAGGTACTCAATTGGATAAGGATTAATGCTGTATTGCTCAAAATTGCTTCGTAAAAAAGTGAAGGATAAAAACGGTTACTGTGAGTTATCCGTAGGAGATAGACATATACCACCGGGGACTTTTTTTGGTAATGTTATTAATGATCAACTGCATTTATCAAAACCATACTTACCAAGATTTTCATATTTTCAATAACAATAACGATATGATCCTTCCCGGCTAAGTCAGGGAAGAACGTATTTTCCGGACTAGGCCGAAAAAATGAAACTTTCTCAAAGAAAACGGTTGCCGAAAAAATATTTTGTCAAAAACATTCAACCTACGGCACCCTTGAAAAAGAAATAATGAAGAGATCCAATTAATGTCAGCATTTCATTCACAGAATTGCTATGCATAACTCAAGTGACGCAGTTCGACAATGTCAATTTGACTTTGACATTTTAGTTTTTAATGTTGTCCAGTTTTCGGAATGTATTTATATTGGGTGTATTTATATGGTTCATAAATTGTAGATCTCAATAAAATACGCCCGACAAATTTCGAGTCTTGCACTATTTATTAGTCATAGGTGAATCATCAAGATAAATAAACCTCTGAAGAAGCCAGTCGCTCGTGATGGCGAAACATTAGCATGCAGTTCCAAACTACGACGGCCTTTAAACGAATGAAGATAGTAAGATTGAATTAATTTCATACTCAATTTTTGAATTTATGACATTTCCCTCGCTTTGTCACGTGATTTTCTCTTCTGTTCATGTACCGGGTAATTGAAATTTTTCCCTTTCAAACTTTTTCCTGAGATGTTGAAATTATTTTCCTTTTATTGTTTTTTCACCTCTGGTTGAACATTGAACATCACTGAATAGATAATAATAAATTTGAACAATCAAATTTATTATTATCTCACTCAGGCACTCATGGAAGAAAATCAAAAGTAGAATTCTCAAGATTTACTTATTTAATTCAAAAACCTTATAGATTACTGGTTTTATAATGATAAGAAAAAATTAAAATAAATAACTTGAAGAAGAATCTACTAAACTACGTTATTGTACAAAATATGACTAGATATCAACCAAACGAGACGTAGGCATAAGATTACCCGTATAATATGTAAATCTAAATGTTTCATATCATTAATGAATATATCACAGTCTCACATTTTCAACACAATGAAATAGGAATAAGTATATCCTTCATTTTCAATTTATTTCAGGATTTTTGAAAAGAGAGCTTTTATTTAATATTACAACTGGAATTCAACATTCCTATTAAATGAAATTATAATAAGGATGATAATATCAATGATGTTGACACTCGTTCAGACAATGAACTGCTAGTCCCCCTAATTCCAGCTCTAGAAGTTTCAATTTACATAAAAGTAATTAATTGTTACGAAGATCATCTCATAAACGGACGACCTGGAAAAAGAATGGGATTGGAACTTGGAAGAGAAGTAATTAAGTCGTTAAAATCAACAAACCAGTAACATTTTTTATGCTCTAGTTGCTCTTCTAGAGAGAATTCCTTTTTTTCTAATGGAAAACTATAGTTTTTTGCTGGTAAAGAATGATATTTCAATTATGAAAAATAATTGAAATGATAGTGTCTTTAATAGAACTCGACTGAATAGCTATCCTAATGTATTTACTGCAAAACTTTCTCTAATTCTGATGAAAAAACAAAAGGACTACGAGATATATAAACCATCAAAGTATTTGTTCATAGCAAAGGTTGCCGAAAATATCTTAAGTATTTCTATCGCACGGGAAAAACTAAAAAAGGTATGCTTTTCGTTCCTGAATGGTTACAAGAAGTACGGCTTACAACAATTTTGAAGAGTGCTAGTATTGAAACTAAAAAAACTCATCATGAAGACTTTGTCAAGGTTTCTAATTTACCGTTTATATCATTTACCCAATTTTACTATTTGAAAAAGTATGAGTAGTTTGCACTATTCGCTTATTTCGTGACAAAAAAATAACTATTTCTTCGACCGAGTTTCAATGAATGAAAATGAATACTTATTGAGAAACTGTAACATATTCAATTTGAAAAATCAAAAAATATTCGAATTCATCTAAATATAGCTTGTCAAATGTAGGAAGAGTTTCCTAATGGCAATCACAGAATCCTGATATTTTTTGTAATCTGCGGTTGCCAAAATCTCTGCGATAATACTGTACGTTACTGTACTTTATTGTACTTTCCTTTACTGTATTTTAGTGTATTTTACTGTACTTTACTTCTTATCGAGAGCAATTTTCCATCCATCCTCTTCCATCACACAGCTTCTTCACGGGATGAACAAGTTGTTAGAATACTCGTCTAGATTTGACAAACTGTACAACTTACTTATAATCATAACACCTCCTAGAGTACTTTCTGTACAATCGGTAAGTATACTCCTTCTCAAATTATTCGCTAAAATTGTACTTGTAAGTCTTATATAATGGATTAGACTTGCATCTAAGAGAATTAAACAATACCTATATACAAAAACCTTCTTTCCAGAATTGAAAAGAAGTTTTTATGGGGTGAGAGAATATGTGAATTATTTACGGATTTGTAACTTCATCAGAACAAGTCGAGATTCCTTCATTCGTGCAGCTAATCTGTTGCAACTAATGAAAGTTTGTAGAATAAAATTTAAATTAGTAGGATTTTCTGGAAAAAAGATTCTGTAATCTAATGAAGTTCTCATTTGCAATTTTTGAATGATCATTATTTTGAACAAAAGCTTCTGGAATTGATAAAATGTATAATTGGAAACTGGAGTATGAAATTATTGGTACTACTGGTATACGACTAGTAAAATAACTCGAATAATAAGAACCACGCACTGTTTTTCTGCAACACAAATAAGGTTATGAAAATATTTACAGAAAGGTTTCTTTCGATACTTTAATAAAAACATATTTCAAATTACAAATAAATTCATCAAGGCTTTAATATTCTAGCACTCAAAGAACATACAAATTGTTATAGAAGTCGATAGAATAAAAACTGGATGATGAATTTACTGATAAATACAAAACTCTAATTGGTTTTGACCTTGTCTTGTATCGCACCAAGTACAAAATCCAATGACTAAAAAGAAAAACTACTGCTAATGAAGTTGAGTAGTTTTGAAATAAACATTAGTACTTTTCAATTATTCAAGAGAAATGTGGTCGTCTCTCATGAAAATGAAGTTTGTCGATGTAATTTTTCTAAGACTTACAACAGGAATATTTCCAAATAAAATCAATTAATGAAGGATATTCCGAATAAGAAAAATATTATAAAATTTCATAAGCAGTCTGAAGAGAATTTCACGCTTGATGAGAACTGATTCCAGGACCACTGGCACTCAACTCCAGCACTCTCACAATTACCCCAAGAAGAAATTGGTGTGACATGAAACTGTTTCTAGTAACTCTCATTTTGGAGTTGAGTGACGAATTTTTGAAAAGTATCATATTTTTTGTTACATTACAAATTTTTATTGGGTACACTCGTTTGGACTTGCCGAGTCCATGCTTTTATTTTTGGTCTTTATTTGAAAGAATATATTTCAAAACGAAATGTCAGTTCAATGAAGTTTGAAGTTCGTGAATGTATTTTGAAGTAATCATTCTTAAGGCTTGCTTGCGATTGAAAATAATTGAAACAAAACTGTAACCTTTGCTCTCTTTGATTGGCGGCCTTGAAGGTAATGAGCTATGAATCTGGTTAATTGTGGTCCGAATGTATTAGTCATGGATCATTTTGCTTACCCACCCAAAAAAAACATAACTGACTTTTTTTCAATAGATATACAGAAATTCAAAATCAGTTTGAACAATTTTTACTAATTTCAGATAACCACAGTATGAATTTTTCGCAAGCAATAGTAAAATGAATAGTTTCGCAAAAACAGAGCGAATAGTTTGAACAATTTTTACTAATTTCAGATAACCACAGTTTGAATTTTTTGCAAGCAATAGTAAAATGAATAGTTTCGCAGAAACAGCGCGAATAGTTTGAACAATTTTTACTAATTTCAGATAACCACAGCATGACTTTTTTGCAAGCAATAGTTAAATGAATAGTTTCGCAGGAACAGTGCGTCGTCCGATATATTACACAATTTTGTCTGATATAAAATAGCACCAATATGATGTCCTATTGTCTATGTCTTTTCAACTTTGAATTAATATCGTATACGCTAATTAACGCAATAAAACTAAGATTCGAAAAATAAAAACTAATGGAAGATATGAAACATCTCAGAAGATGTTGGAAAACATTTTACTCTCTTTGATGAGTGAGATTATTTTGGTGATTAGTTGGAAGTGTAACTTGGTTTCAACAGTATTTTGATTATTTAGTTATTTTCTATATTAAATAAACACTTGAGTAACGAAATACACCCGTAATTATAATTATTATAATTTTTTTACATTTTTCGATAATTGTGAATCTAACTTAGTTTATATACCTATTCAATGTCTCCCAATCACTACTCATCTGTTATAAATATTTGTGAATATTTATAACAGAGTCTGCTAGTTCGAAATATATATATATATATATATATATATATATATTGTAATGAATCTGAAGCCGGCCCTGACCGATTGCCCCTGCGATCAAAGGTATGACCGCGCATAAAACGGTCTGACACGCCGGGAATATT